>JBCNYH010000011.1:22689054-22710519 GCA_039654325.1 Tandanus tandanus | reverse complement strand
ATGAATGATTAGATAGACGGATGGATGAGTGGATGAATGATTAGATGGATGGATGGATGGATGAATGGATAGATGGATGGATGGATGATTAGATGGACGGATGGATGGATGGATGGATGAATGGATGAATAATTATATGGATGGATGGATGAATGATTAGATGGATGGATGGATGAATGGATAGATGGATGATTAGATGGACGGATGGATGGATGGATGAATAATTATGTGGATGGATGGATGAATGATTAGTTGGATGTATGTATGAATGAATGATTAGATAGACGGATGGATGAGTGGATGAATGATTAGATGGATGGATGAATGGATAGATGGATGGATGGATGATTAGATGGACGGATGGATGGATGGATGAATAATTATGTGGATGGATGGATGAATGATTAGTTGGATGGATGTATGAATGAATGATTAGATGGATGGATGGACGAATGATTAGATGGATGAATGGATGGATGGATGAATGGATGGATGATTAGATAGATGGATGGATGGATGAATGATTAGATAGATGGATGGATGGATGAATGGATAGATGGATGGATGGATGATTAGATGGACGGATGGATGGATAGATGAATGATTATATTAATGGATAGATGAATGATTATATGGATGGATGGATGAATGATTAGATGGATGGATGGATGAATGATTAGATGGATGAATGGATGAATGATTAGACGGACGGTTGGATGGAGGGATAAATGGATGGATGAATAATTAGATGGAGGGATGGATGGATGAATGAATGATTGGATGGATGGATGGATGGATGGATGGATGAATGTATGATTATATGGATAGATGGATGGATGGATGGATGAATGATTAGTTGGATATATGGATGAATGATTAGATGGATGGATGAATGGATGGAGGGATGAATGGATGAATAAATGTTTTCTGCTGTAACTCTGCATGAATACATTGTTAATCAATAACAATTTTTTAAAAGATATTTTCACCAAACTTGGTGGAGACCCTACCCTACCTGGGTCCCAGATATGATTTGAGTTTGGAATGTCTAGGTCAAAGGTCAAGGTCAGAGCAAGGTCACAAAGTTGTAAGCACTTAAACAGACATTCTGTGGTACTATGGAACTCTAATCGGAAAACATATATAGACTTTCAAATGTGAAAATTACCTTTGACCTCGAATGACCTTGAAACTCAAGGTCAAACCCCAGCAACCTCATTGCACTCATTTGGTCCCTTCTACATATTATAGAAACATATCACAAGACAAGCACATGGTTTAAGTAATTAAAACCAATACCCACGTAGGGACTATTTGTTACATTATCCATGCTGCGTTGCATGGCGGAGGTGCCTTACACTCTATTAGTACCTCTTTAGGTGTTTTTTTCCTTACATGATGCATCCAGGTCTTTTCCTACCAAATACCATTTAAGTTGTTTATGCATTATCATTGCTAACTGGGATCAAAGACGCCCAATTAATGATTTAATCTTCAAGTATTACAGAGGTGCCAAGTATTAGCGCTCATGAGTCATAGCGCTTTGGACACTTTGGATGGAACCCTGAGTAAGTGTGAAATATGACGAGGCCATGGTAATCTCTCAGTGGCATATTCACCCTCCAATTGTGCACATCTGAAGAACTACAGGAAATCCCCAAAGGCCGTGCCATTTCAGCACATCGCAGTTATACCTGACGATCCTGCACACGGACCTTCAGCTTCTCTGTTGTGGTCCACCCACACTCGGTTCTCCGACGGTCCTGACATATTTTATTCTTCTCTGAAGGAGGTGACATGTCTTCCCTATCCCAGTGCACTAATGAGTTCCTGGCTAGAAGGGTGGAAGGGGAGGAGGAGGGAGGTATCTGCCTGGGACCTGATGAGCCATTAGGTTACCGTGCTGGTCTCACCAAGTCTCCTGTCATGGCTGCTGTCACTGGAGTAAACATCCACCAGTGGCAGGTCTATGAAAGTCAGTAACGCTGATGAACCCGATGTCTATAAAACCCCAGTGTTCCTGATTTTCTGCTTGGATGATAGTTTGGGCTGCAAGTCGAATCATTTGACTTGGTTTATTTTAATGCTCTTGTTTCTATAGTAACAATGTACGTTGAGTTTTTTAGGGTAGAACCTTGTCGTTGTTTATGGTGAAGTTTCCTCTTGTCTATGGAAGGAGCCTCCAGTGTCAGGAACAGGAAAAAGATTCCCAGACCCGTTAGCATCCTCAATCCATCCGTGTCCTGAAGTGGTACACTACATCCAAAACTCCTGATGTTGGATACACACTAAAGGTACATCAAATGAGATCTAGCATTGGTGTCACGACAGCAGTATTTCTTTCTTACTTAGCATCGCTAGTTGAAATGTGAAACGTTATCTCTCTTCCCCGTAATCCAGCATCTGAAGTCGTGACTTATTTCACCCAGGCTAAACCTCATCATTAGTTCCCTTTGAACGGGACGCTTTATTTATAATTGGCTGTCAGGATATATTCACACCACAGCGCAGCACCGGCTCTCTTCTTCAGCCTCTGAAATCCTCTCCGGCTCCACAGCTGAAAATGTTCCGAACTTGACAGGAACGTTCATTAGTCCTCTTGTAGAGCGGCTAAGACGGGCCGCCTTTACTTCCCCATGCTTTCTTTTCCTCTTTGTGAAAAATGAAACCGTCTCATGAAGACGTTAGTTATGATGAGACTGAATTCGTAATGACCACAAAGGTCTCTCCAGGACCGAGCCGCTGAAGAGTGCAGGGTCGGATTATACCGCTTCGTTCTGCTCTACTGATTTCATAAGTGGAGACACGTAAACGTTTTTCAAGGTATTTCCACTGTTTCATATCATTTAAACACCTGAGCGGTTGAGGGATAAGAGCCTTGCTTAAGGACCCAACAGTGGCTCGCCAGGCCATCGCAGCGCAGGAACACGCTGACGGCAACCCAAAGGCCTCTCTACAAAATTATAATCTTTTTAAAAAATGTATTATTTAATTGTTAATATGAATCTGTAAGAGGGTTGAACTTGGGAAAATAAAACAGAATTGAATGAAAGCCTCTTGGCTCTTCTGGTGATTGTTTGGAAATTTGACACTTTCTTTTGTATGTAATTTTATTTTCCATTTCATGTGAAGTATAGCAAGCAAAAAACAGCTGCTTTCTAGTTTTTAAAAATATGCAAATAGGTTGATGATAAAGATGTACATGCAAGATCAGCTCAAAACAAATGGCACCCCAGTAAGCGCTCTTATTCCCGTGGAAGCGCTGTAAGCAGTATTTCAGCTCTCTCATCAGATTTTTCTTGCATAACCATCTAACTGACAGCTAGCACGCGCACTGCTAATGATTTATTTATCTGCTGCAGTTTGCCGACGTGTTTGTACTGACAGCAGAACTACACTTTATTATTTTAAAAATCAGTTTAGCTTCGATGTTTACTCGACTAATGATGTTTCAAGGGATCGCCAGGGCCCGAAAACTCGCCTACGATTGCAGCGGATTAAAAAAGCAAGCAATCTGAGTAAGAGGTGAACCAACTCTGTGTTTTTATCTTCTATCTATATTATCTGCTGTTTGAAAGACGAAGAAATTCATCCCAGGTCTCACATGGCTCATTAAAGCAGTTTTCTCTCAAACCTAACAAGCAAACAAACGTTCATGAAGATTTCATTGGCCAATTTCTCTTCGCAACATGGTGGCGTAGTGGTTAGCACGTCCTCCTCACAACAAGAAGGTCCTGGGTTCGGGTCTCGGGCTCGGTGAGGGCGTGTCTTTGTGTGGAGTTTGCATGTTCTCCCCGTGATTGCGTGAGTTCCCTCTGGGTACTTCAGTTTCCTCCGACAGTCCAAAGACGTAAATCAGGCTAAGCAGGCCGATAAAATCGCATTTAGTGGAAAAATACAACATTTAATTCTTGAAAATTAAAAAGTATACGTTCTTAACATGAAAGACTTTCATTGAAAATTCTGTTGCTTTTTGTGGCACAAGTTTAGAATGAACAGAAAAGCCGGGTGGCTCTAGTGATGTACCTACTATTGGTATATGGGGTAATATCCTACTAGTAGGTTAGCCAATCAGAGCATGCGATTGCTCATATTCCATGGGTATGCATAGAATAATCAGTGATATTCACCTTGTCTTTGGTGAGTCATTCTTAAATATACAGTAAGTCCTCGACTTATGACGGACCCGACGTTTCGAGGTTACGACGCTCCAACTTCCGACGTTCACGTTGTAAATGCGAACTAGTTCACGCGCGACAGAAGAATACATCAGTTATACATGCAAAGAATACAGAATACATGCGCCGCCAGACTGAGGATTCTCTGCAGATTCTGCAGCTTCCCCCTCCCAGTAAGCCTGTCTCTCCTTCCATTGCCACGCCCTTCCAGTGTGCAAGTCAACCGCAGGAGTACAAGTAAGGAATTGTTCTCTTTTTTTGTTTGTTTCATTTTATTATTTTATATTTGTCCTCCATATGTTTTTCTTACCGCTAGTTATGCTTCCATGTTTATGATTATGATTTTGCTACCGCATTAGCATAGTTAAGTGGTGTGATCCGACTTACACCGCGACGTAGGAACGGAACCCTGTCATAAGACGATGACCCACTGTACTGTATATACAGAACGTCTAGGGGGCTATTGAGCGATATTCACAGAGCCTGAGAATTATTATTATTTAAGTACGGGGGTTGTACCAAAAGTAATGCAAAGGTTGACATAACTTTTTTTTTTTTTTATTAACTGACAATAACTCTTCAAATTATACATGTTCGTAGAGCAACTCTTTCTCGATACAAAGGTACTACTCAATATAGTCTCCATCACAAGTGATGCATTTGCGCCAGCGTTGAACCCAACTCTCGAATCCTCTTTGGAAAAATTCAGGTCGCAGTTGATGGTGCGTGGTTTGTCTTCAACGCTGGTTTCCCCTTCTTTAAACTTCTTCATCCATGTCAATGGTGTCATCTCCGTAAACATTCAGGAGCTTTCTGTGGATGTCGGACAGCCTGCACCCTTCCTTCGTCAAAAACTTAATGACGGCCTGTTGCTTCTGCTTGGAATTCATGAGGTACCTGCTATGGAGAAGAAGGGTTATTATGGGTAATTATAGAGGAAGAGTTGTTCTACAAACACGTGTAATTTGAACGACGTATGTCAGTTCATAAAAACGTTATGCCAACTTTAGGTACAACCCTCATATATACTACGCTGGCATAAGAAAGTGAGTTAAAATGAGATTTTGAAGGTTTATTTTTATGTTTGTAATGATTTAAGCATTATCCCGAGTTTGCAAGGTGGATAATATCTTTCTTGCCAAGATAGCGAGCCAATCACATCGCACCATGCCTGGATAGTATACACCAAATCATTCGTCGTTCATTTTCTAAGCCGCTTAAAAACGGCGCCCAACTTAGCCGACTCTGGACGAGGGCAGGGTACACTGGGCTGTGGGAGGAAACCGGAGTACCCGGAGGAAACCCACGCAAGCACAGAGAGAACATGCAAACTCCACACAGAAACGCCCCGAGCCCGGGAATCGAACCTTCTTGCTGTGAGGCGGACGTGCTAACCACCGCGCCACCGTGCCGTCCCAGCATACCCTGTATGTCCCAGCTGATGATATAAAGTTAGTTGTATTGTGGATGGAATGCCGTGACAGAGTGGTGCTGTTGTAGGAAAATAATCAGTAATGTAATGGTGTGATGATGCCGAGTTACTGTTAACATCCAGAAACGGTGAACACATTGCATCACATTCGCAGCCCATCAGTGTGTATGCTGGTGCTATCTGGATATCAGGGGGCGGTAAAATGAGAGATAGAACAATAGAACTGCGGGAAACGTGATCAAATCTGTCTGCAGATGATTTCAAATATTTATCTGCTTGTAAGAAACATGCATATTGTGTCAGTCCGGCGATATCTAGTTCAGCTCCCTGGAGTAGTAGAACTGATTGTGCGTTGAGGCCATGAACAAAGCTGATGATGAAAGGATGTGAAATGAAGCCGGAGTCTAAATTCCCCAAATGGTCCCCAGTGCACTTTCAAAGCATGGGGTTGACGCTTGCTATGACTTAACGCCATCGCCTGTGTGTTTAATACCAAAGTGTAAGTGTGTGTGTGCTTGGATATAGTAGCTGTAGCTCCAGTTACAGATAAACGTGCTGTGCCTTCGGTCTCATAAAAGGGTGGTTTATATTAGTGCATGGAGTGGTGGGCTTAGTGTATGGAAATTGGGGCAAGTCACAGCATGCCGGTTTGGTTTGTCCCTTCGGTTCTAGGCTGACCCACTTTCATCCCTTCAGTCCAGCCAAGCTTGTTCACCCGGAAGCAGCCAAGCAACGCTGGTTTCCATCTGATGCCTGCGTCCTCGGCTCAGCACTGGGTTTCTACTGGGATTTGAGATGAGATGAGACGATTCCAGTGAAAATCTTCAAGCCATTTACATTTTTCTCTCATTTATCCACCTGAAAAGTTGAGGGTCAAGAGCCTTGCTTAAGGGCCCAACAATGGTAGCTTGGTGGTACTGACGCTTGAACCACTGAGCCCTATCATTTGAAATAGTAGCCCTGAGCGCAGGCAACGCCATTTTGAACTGTTTCCTGGTTGTAGAGTCAGTTTTAAAAAAAAAAACAACAACAAAGGCTAACGCTAGCATCGACTGGTGAGCCGTTTAGGGAGTACCCCACCTTCACCCAGAGTCGGCTAAGATAGGCTCCAGCCTCTGTGAAAGCTAGTCTAGGATTAGCCTTGGCGCTAATGATAGCAATTATCACTATAAGTTGGGTTTCATTAATAAAAATGCCTTCCACTGTTCATCTCATAAAATAGCACTTGATCCAGAGCATCGTTTTACTCGCCAGTTTATTCGTTCCGATCGTCCGCACGTGTTTACATAAAACCACAAGGCGCTAAATATGCGCTGTTTCATAACGCCTTGAATTCACTGTGGAAATAACGCCCATGTTTGTGTTTATTCCCTGCAGTCTCCTTCCTGCAAAGCAAACACAGCCAGGGTTTGAATGATAAGCCGAGCATGCGCTCATCCGCTAGCATCCATCATTTTTAAATGGCTATCAAAGACAAGTTAGCGTGAGGTCTGTTTTTATTAAGGAACACCCGGATTACATCATGTTTTTTGTTGGCCTGCTCAAAATCGCTTCATTTTAATCCCTTCAACATCAACACAAGCGGGAAAATAACAAACACGCTAGCCTGTAACACCCCCCCCCCCCGATACTGTCTGCTATCCAATAAACATCACCAAGTCGGTTAATTCTCCGACCTCATTAAAGTCAGTGATTAAGGGGCTAGATTTAGCTTTCCCGGGTGATAGAGCTTTGATTACGAGGCTGCATGTTAGCATTGTCGGTAATGAGCCGCTCCAAGGCATCCTCCCACCGCACAATGACACGAGATTAGCAGGGACGTCTGCGTTCTCTTTCAGCTTCAAGTAGGCAGGTGCAAAATGTTCTAATTAGTATTCCTGCCCTTTATTTCTTACACCGAGGCTTCCGTTCTTCCTTCCTTTCTTTCTTTCTTCCAGCTAAAATAGTGTCATTTCTTCTTAGCATAAACTTCCGTTATTGTCTCCTGAAGAGTTAGCATTACAGCAACTTTTTACTTAAATAAATAAATAATTTAATAAATGATATTTTAAATACTACTTCATTCATTGATCCCTTTTCCGAACCACTTAATCCTGGTGGGGTCACAGGGAGGCTGGAGCCTATCTCAGCCAGCTCCGGGTGAAGGTGGGCTACACCCTGAACAGCTCGCCAGTCCATCGCTGGGCCAATGTGCATGTCTCTGGACTCAAACCCAGCACCTTCTTGCTGTGAGAACACACACACGCCCCTTAGGGGCAATTTGAAACAGATAATTAGCCTAGCACGGTGGCGCAGTGGTTAGCACGTTGCATCACAGCAAGAATGTCCTGGGTTCGATTTACGGGCTCGGGCGTTTCTGTGTAGGGTTTGCACGTTCTCCCCATGTTTGCATGGGTTTCCGCCGGGTACTCTGGTTTCCTCCCACAGTCCAAAAACATGCAACTAAGTGTGAGTGTGGGTGTGAATGGTTGTGTGTGTGTTGGCCCTGTGATGGCCTGGCGAGCTGTCCAGGGTGTACCCCGCCCTCACCCAGAGTCGGCTGAGATGGGCGCCAGCATGAGACAGTGACGTGAGACAGACATGCTAACCCAGTTTTAGCCAACACATATAATTTGTTATGATCATTCCAGTGTTCTTAAACTCAGAGGGTTCGACGATGTTAGAGTTTGATAAGGAAATCAGATGGGGGGGCGGGGTGTAAGACTGACTCGGCGTTTGGAGGAGGCGCTGGTTCTTCACGGGCGCGGTGATGCAGCTTACTGCAGCTCAAGGTTTCTGAAGAGCTTGTTCATCTCGGTTTAAGCTTTTCAGCCTCCGGGACTCACTTCAAAGGCGCGGCCAACGTGGGGGAAACTCTCACAGCCAGACTTTTAATACAATCTGATTTAGTTTTTTTATTCATCATCGTCATCCTCATGTCAGGTCTACTCAGGAACAACTAGCAATGATGTGCCAGGATGGCTCGTCAAGCATGGCAGGATCTGCTACCACTCATCCAAAATCAGATCAAGAAGATTACGACTAGCAGGGCATTGCATTCGCCAACAAGACGCTGCAGCGCATAACCTAGTTCTTTGGGAGCGGCATGATGGCGTAGAGGTTCGCACGTCCTGGTCCTGGGCTCGGGTATTTCTGTGTGGAGTTTGCATGTTCTCCTTGTGCTTGCGTGGGTTTCCTCCATGTACTCCGGTTTCCTCCCACAGCCCAAAGACATGCACGTTAGACTAACTGGCTGTTCCAGTTGCCCCTAGGTGTGAGTGTGAATGTGGTTGTGTGTGTTGGCCCTGCGACGGTCTGGTGAGCTGTCCAGGATGTCGGCTGAGACAGGCTCCAGCCTCCCCGCGACCCCAGGAGGATTAAGTGGCTCGGCAAAGCAGTGAGAGTGAGTCAATAAGTGAGACGGTGTTATGTTTTATTTCAGAGCCGCCATTTTGGAAGCCTTTTCATCACACGCTATTATAAATAAAATAACAGACCAGGATAAAACGTGCATAAACGTGTTCGCGGTGAAACCCTGAACATACAAAGATTCACACACACAAAGATTCCACCCCTCCCCAGATGGCAGACAGATGGCTGAGCGAGCCGGAGACGAGGCCCGAAGCCACTGCTGGATCACTCCCAGGTCTCACCTTTACACCCCACACATTTCCCATGATTCCACTGCCTCATCACGGATGCAGATCTGTCAGGGAGAGGAAAGAAACGCGTGTGTATGAAGAAGGGGTTCAGCAGCGTGGCGTTCGTTTGGATTATGAAGTTCGTCGTTCATAATCAGGGGCAGTGCGGTGGCGCAGTGTCCACCTCACAGCAAAAAGGTCCTGGGTTAATCCTACTAGGGTTGCGAGGAGGCTAGAGGATGCCTATCTCAGCCGACACTGGCCATTCCTGAACAGCTCTCCAGCCTATCGGAGGGCCAACACACACACACACACACACACACACACACACACACACACACACACACAAAACCATTCACACTCACACACATCTAGGGGCAATATGGAGCAGCCAGTTAACCTAATGTGCACGTCTTTGGACTGCTGGAGGAAACCGGAGTACACTGAGGAAACCCACGCAAGCACGGGGAGAACATGCAAACTCCACACAGAAAGACCGTCGCCGAGCCCAAGGCTCGACCCCAGGGCCTTCTTGCTGTGGGGCGGATGTGCTAATAAGCCTTATAAGCACTCCGCCACTGTGCCACCCATTAGCGTTTCAGATACCTCTATAATGCTGGAGGTGTTTGCTGTTTTATTTCAGGAGGATGGGACGTGTCACACCAGAGGAAAGACAGAGCGACAGAGCAGACCGAGAGCGAGAGAGAGAGAGAGAGAGAGAGAGAGACGTACTCCACCCTTCCACACTTACAGTTTCCATTAAGGACCCACCGTTTTACTTTGTCGCACTCATCACTTTAGTAAAGGCTTCATCCTGGAACAGTGCCGTCATCTTGATTGCCCTCTTTCCATCTCTCTCTCTCTCTCTCTCTCTCTCTCTTCAACCTTTCTAGGTCACAGGAAGCCCTTAAAGCACTTTTTATCTTAAGCCTCTTATCCCCCTCCCCTCCTTATGCCTCCATGATCAGGAGAGCAAAGGAAAGAGAAAGACTTTATAAACTTCCAGAAAAGTCCATCTGTCTGAGTCAGAGATAACAGCAGTCATGCCTCTCCCTGCTGAGGGTGAGGATCTTTCCTCCCACACACACACACACACACACACACACACACACACACACACACACACACACTCAAAGCCTGCTCAGCCACCTACTGTACATGTATAGCAAATTGAATATCATACTATTATCAGTGCAGTGTTTAGCAGGTCTGTCTCACAGGAAGAAGGTCCCAGGTTCGATTCCCGGGCTCGGGGCGTTTCCGTGTGGAGTTTGCATGTTCTCCCCGTGCCTGCGTAGGTTTCCTCCGGGTACTCCGGTTTCCTCCCACCGTCCAAAGACATGCACAGTAGGCTTGATTGGCTGTTCCAAATCGTCGGTAGGTGCAAGTGTGAGTGAGAATGGTTGTATGTGTGGTGGTCTGGTGAGCTGTTCAGGGTGCACCCCGCCCTCGTGTAGGGTCAGCTGAGACGGGCGCCAGTCTCCCCGCGACCCTAATTAGGATTACGTGACTTAGAAAATGAATGGAGGAATTAACTATTTCTTTATCACAGGGCTGCACGCTAGTGTAGTGGTTAGCGTGCCAGCAAGAAGGTCCTGGGTTTGAGTCCAAAGACATGCACATTAGCCCTGTGATGGACTGGTGAGCTGTTCAGGGTGTACCCCGCCTTCACCCAGAGTCGGCTGAGATAGGTCACCCCTCCCCGTGACCCTAATAGCATAAAACGGTTGAATAAAAGAATGAATGCTGTAGTAAATTCTTGATTCTGATTGGCTGATTTATTCCCGCCCCCTTCAATTACAATTTAATTGGTTTCTTTGGGAGTGCAAACTTTTGCACAAGTAAGCGTTGATACTTTATGTCGCGATGCTGTTGATGTGAGAAACGGGCACTGAGGTCTGATCCGAACATGATGATCTAGCGGTATTGATAAACCTGTTAGCAAAAGCACCGCTACACTTCCTCAGAGACACGGAATATCCACTTCTCTGACACTCACTCCAAGAGAAGCCATGCTTGTTTGTGACTGTTGGCTTCATCTCAACTCCGAAGGAGCACTCGCCAAGTACTTTGGTGTTGTGGGCAGCTCTCCACTGATTCCTCGCCGATCCTCTGCCCGTAATGTTGATCAGTAAGCAGGAAGTTAGGGAGCCTGGTGTTTTAGTTGGCGTGATACAGTGCTCCTGGTGCGGAACTGGGATGACTCCATCGATCCTGTCACGTTGATAAAGAGGCCTGGAGTGTGCCGAGCCTGAGTCAGCACGTCGATGCGCTTCATCTAGAAGCTCCCCCGCGGACCCTCGCTCCGCTCCACTAATAACGACAGAGGGGGAAAAAAACACCAGGCGGCTCATAAAGGCAGGAAAGAGAAAGCTTCGGGAAACAGGCGTGCGGCTGTTTTTAACAATGCAGGTCACAGTGGAGCAGTGAGGCAACGAAGAAGGGAAAAAAACGAAAGAAGTTAGGATTGATAAAGAGACAAGTTTTTAAATAGATGTAATAGAAAGAAAGAAAGAAAGAACATTCAAATAAATAGACAAACAGATGAAATCTGAAAATTGAGAAAATATAGATAGATAGATAGATAGACAGAAGGACAGATGGACAGATAGATAGATAGATAGACAGAAGGACAGATAGATAGATAAACGGAAGGACAGACAGACAGATAGATAGATAAACGGAAGGACAGATGGACAGACAGACAGATAGATAAGGAAGGAACAGAAAAAGAAAAAGAAGAGAATATAAAGGTATGACAAATAAAAAACAAATTACAAAAACAATGAAATAAAAGAAAAAGAAAGAAAGAAAGAATGAACATGTTAATGAAAGGGAATGAACCAATCGTGGGTAACTGTCACATGCACCAGTTTTTATTCTTTATAAAGTAACCTTTACATAAGCTGAGTGCATATTTACCATTTTACTTTCCAGAGAGAGAGAGAGAGAGCGAGAGAGAGAGAGAGAGAGAGAGAGAGAGAGCGAGAGAGAGAGAGCGAGAGCACAGTGGTTTAACAGTCCTTCTTTTGAACCATATTCGGTACCTTGTGACTTTGTGCTTAAACTGCGACCTTGTTTGAGGGTCCGAGTCAGTGGGAAGGTTAAAAATGGCACCGTGTACACTCAGCGAAATGGACTGGCCCAGAAAAGCAGTTTTAAAAATATATGTTGAATATACACCCATGAGTCTGTACACTCAACACCAAACTCTGGCCAAGTTCACAATGGGGAAATGATTCTGCGGTTTTTAATTCGAAATCAGAAGATTTTACTTTATATCCAGCGGTAATGAAAGGAATCTGTGATGTGTTTTGTTCATCTTGTACCGCATCACTTCAGGATATGTTATTTCAGGAAAATCACCTTCAGCATGATCCCACTTCACACTGCGCCACATCAAACCACCACATCCTGGGTTCATTTTCTAGAACTGCATGCCACGCAGATATTTTATTTCATATCACCCCAGCTCATCCTGAACCAGGTGCTTGTTGAGGAACTCCTCAGATGATACCCGAGTAGAGAATTATCAAAATCATAAGGCTGGTGACCAGACTGGTGATTCCACACCCCTCAGAAAGCTCCGCAGACCTCAGAAAGTTCCAGACCCCTGAGAAAGTTTCTCAAGGAGTGAAGAATGTTGTCTCAAATATAGTAACTATAGACTCTGCTGATGAATGGCCTTGGATAGCGGTTCTGGTTGGGGCTTCGATTGGGCTCGGTCCAGGTGAAGTTTTAATGAAAACTCAGCAGAAATTGCTGAAGTTGGAGATTGTTGCCTTAGCTGGCTTGTTGCCCTCTTCATGTCTGTAAGCCTTTCTCAATACTTTCTCTTAAGGTCTTGCCTTTTGCCAGGAGCCTCTGTAGCTCGGTATGAGGTGTAGTCACAGTTGCTCCCAAATGTGTCAGGCATCTTTCATCTTTGTTGCTCCCTTCTTGACAACGTCCATCCCTCCTTTTGGTGCGAAGAGGTCACTGAGGAGATCACTGGTATTCCTAGCATGGATATCACCCTACATTTGACCGTCCATCCAAAATATTTTGGTGTTTCCGCTGGGCCTAATGGTAAAGGACTCATGCCAAGTTATAATAATCCATTTGTGCCTTTTGGATCCACTTGTGCCTTCAGTTCACAGATTGTATGAACCCTACAAAGGTGTCCAACTTTCAGGCTGGTCTTAAATTTATGTCTTAACCCTCCAGTCCAGGCCTGGCCTCTCCAGATGATTGTTGATTGTCAACAGTATTATGACTCCTGTAATCAAGAACAAGGAGACACTGCCTGCCCCATGTGCAAGACTTACAACCAACAGTTGAGTGTTATAGATGTAAGGGATGAGGTCGTCATTGTTGACGAGAAATCATAATGGATAGATACCAAGTTACAGCAGTAGTGGTCATTGTTCAGGACTCTAGTGTGTGGTGTTTTATTCTTGGTAAATTTTGTAGTGCGCGGGCTCAAGTCAAGGAATCTGTCATTGCATCACCTACTGCATAACACTTGTAGACCGAGAATTAGGTTTGGTTGTGTCTTGTCTGGGTGTCACTTGTGATTATACTGGTCTTGAAAGCAGCATGGGTGGAGGGTTGTCAAGGCCAAGAACAACGTGATACACAGAACTGTAATCAGAGCACCACCAGACTTAAAGACTCTCCTGTGGGAGGATAGCTGGTAGGTCCTGTCTTACCAGTAATTACAAGTATTGCATGTTTCTCTGTGAGTAATGCGAGCACAGCTGCTCTGCCACTTAACAGAGTTGGTTTTCTGAACGTTTCCCCTCCATTTAACCTTTGTGCTTGTGGCCAACGTACAGAATAAAGCTGACCCAGACACATTTCTGTGTAAAGACTCTCATACGAGGCCTCAAGCCGATAGCAGACATGGAGCAGCTGCTGATGTTATCTTTCCCAATCTTTACTGTTACTCTGACTGCAATGAAATACGACCACAAAAGTTACAACTTAAAAAGGTTTTTCCAGGAAAGTCTGAAAGGGATATTTTCACCACGGTGACCGCTCTTACTCTTGCTTTCCTTGCTGAGTAACAGTCAGGGAAAAAAAAAAAAAAACGCCATCACATTCATCAGAAATCATAAACATGCTCTTCTTGGAAGTCCAAGCTGTCTATGATGAGGATTGCATGCCTGGACCTGGAGGCACCTCTTGCAAAAATAAGCCTCAGCTGAAACATTTTCATGAAACACTTAGACCTTTGAGACTCAGGGGTCCACTTGGAGATTGGTGACCTGATCCGGGTATACCCTGCCTCTCACTAGGGGCAGCCCCTGACAGAAAATGATGGATGGATGTAGGGAGAGATGGATAGCGTTGTGATATTTTGGCCCAATTGAGTGCAATGCTTACCTGGGGTCAACGTAAGTCTGAACTGGTTCACTGAACTTCGCTACCCAATCTTAAATAAACACCATCATAGCAGAGTTCCGGAGCAGAGCCCCACAGGCATGGGACATGACCTCGATGGTTGTCCCATGTCCATGCCTGAGTTGATGCTGATTGGCTGGTATGTATCGCTGAGTTGCATGATGATTAAAACATTTATTGTTGAATTAACAAGACCAAAGGAATGCAGTAATCAGCTAGTGAAGGCGGTGAAAAGGAAACTAGGTGTTAACCTTTCCTGTTTTCGCCCAAGACCGTAGTCGAGGAATGCAGGACAGAGTTATTTATTTATCTATTTATTTAGCGTTTATTTTTTTCACCAGCCTTGGACACCCATCAATACAGAAACCGCTCGGGAGCTCCGTTTTTACACAGTGAATAAATCTATATGTTATTTCAAATACATAATTACTATACACCAGTGTATCATAACATGGTCATATTTTTATTTCAGAGCACTGTCTAACCTACTCCTTCCTGGAATCCAAGACACCTTGGGTTAAATAAGCCCAGGGTGTAAGATGATAGGTCCGGCTAAAAGCATCAGAACCCACAAACATGCTGGGACAACACTTTTAAATCCAGAACCGCAAACAGGGTCTAATAGTGCAGACGGAGTGTTGTGAATTTCACCATGCTAACCGGCGAGGTCATTAAAACGGAAAGCAGTGCATTCAGATCTTAGGCTGCGTCAACAAATTTCAGGTCGTGCCTAGTCATCCCTTGGACTTTTATTTAAACTTCTGTAACACTACACTACTTTCACGCTTCAGCGTCTCTAGAGGCGGACTATATTTAGATGGCTCGGGTCAATGTGTTTAGCCTCACGTCATGCTGAACTTCATCACCACACCGAGCTCTAGGCACATGGACATTTTCAGATCAAACCAAAAACCTCGCTGTAAAAAATATATAAACATTGAATTCTACAGTGTTGGAAAATCAAACAGTTTTCATTTCTATTCATAAAGCAGGTTGGTTTCATATATTTACCTTTCGTACACGACGTGCACTGAATATAGAACCACGCCGACTGAAGGGAAATCGAGTGAGAGCTTTGATTCATGCCTTTGATTCCTTCCCCACCTTTTTTTCCCCGCCGAAGGAAGTGTGTGTGTTGGCGGTACTCCAGAGGAAAGGAAATCTATACTACATACACATTAAGACACACACACAGTCAAAAGTTTCTGCACTGTGTCGTGGGGACCGATCGATTGTGGGGACCAGCAGATCGCAGTCTGTGAAATTACCCAAGAATTTGAATTTATTTGATAAAAAAACAACAGCTAGTCAGACTGGTCCAAACTGGTAGCTTGATCTCAAGATATTCCGCAAAATCCCACCAAATTTGTAAATTCGCCCAAAAACAAGTTTTATTTTTTTTTGTTTGTTTAATTTGTAAAATTTTACTGCGGTGAAGATTTGGGGAAATTCTGGAAACATTAGTTTCCCAGACTACTTGCTGCAGACTTCTCAAACATCTGGTGAATAAACGGTTACAATATTTTCGCCAGTTATGTCAAATGTTCGTTGCCAAGACGTGGGTCAATTCTAGAATTTTAAAAATTTCCATTGTTCCATTGGGAACGCTCAAAGAACATGGCGAACATCCGAGAAGAGTTCAAGAATTTCTGGGAAATATTTGGCGAAATCAATTCGCCAGCATTCGCCAACGTTACCAAAAACCTCATCTTCGAATTGTTTGATTCCTCAGCAATTTATCACCAGTTCTTCTGAAGACTTTCACATGGTGGAAAACCTAGTGACCGATCCACGCTGCTGGAACTGGAGACCCCTTCACCACCCCCCAAAAAATACAACTTCTTAGCTCCTGTTATAGACACCGTCTGACCAATCAGAATTAAGACTTGACTAGCCGGGAACGAAGAAGAAGAAGGTACGCAGGAAGTGTACAGCTTTGATTTCGTATACTTTAATGTTGTTACTGAGTTGTAAAGACTGAAGGCACAGTAAGACCACATTTAGAAAGTAGCCTTGAAGGACAACGATGAAATGACTGAAATAAGAAGCTGGAGGAAAGTATAAATTAAATACTCAGACAAACAAATGATGATGGTACAGCATGTGGAAAAAGGTTCTGAATTGTAGACTGGACGTTTAGTGCAATTCACTTCCTGTAAACGCAACACTCGGTTCGTAGCGCAAGTGTCACGTGATGTTATATAACCGGAACGGCGTCGGTCTGGATGAGGACATGGCGAGGACCCGGAAAAGAAGGCTGTGCTTCCTATTGTGACACCAAAACATTAATTATTCAAACTTTTTAAAACAATTTCTTTGGCATCTTCTTTTGCATACATCACAAAAACGTCCTATCGCAGGGTCCTGTGAGATCCGCGGTGCTTTGATATAAAAATAAACTTAACGCTGACTAATCCAATTACATGAAAATTCTAAAAATATGTCTACTAGGGTTGCTAGGAGGCTGGAGCCTATCTCAGCCGACTCTGGATGAACACCCTGAACAGCTCACCAGGGCAAACGCACTCACACAACTATTCACATACACACTCAGTGGCAATTTGGAACAGCCAATTAGCCTAATGTGCATATGTTTGGACTGTCGGAGGAAACTAGAGTACCCGGAGGACACCCGTGCAAGCGAGAAGAGAACATGCAAACTCCACACAGAAAGGGACCAGAACCCAGGACCTTCTTGTTGTGAGGTGGACGTGCTGCTAACCACTACGCCACCGTGTCGCCCCATCTTGCTGTCTTCAAAAGCAGAAACAAGAAAGTGATGAGTGGCTCAACGTTTGCGTAGCGGACTGCTATGATTGGTTCAGTTCACGAGTAATACAGTGGCTGGCCAAGTGTGCGTACAAGTGGTTGATTAGAATTGCGAGGTCATGCAGGACGCACGAGGATCGGTTGAATTAGCATGACGTCATGCTATCGCGACATCGCCAATTCCTGGAGGAACCGAACTGGTCTGGACGTTTCAGGCATTCGGGGCGGTATGAAATTCATTGTATGCTGTAGTCATTTAAATTGCTTATATGATAGAATTATCGATCGCCGCGCATGTCCGTGGCTCGGTTTCGTCACTCTGCGGAACTCATAGGGCCCTCATGAAGAATGCTAATGAGGATACGGTTCATTTCAACCATTAAAAACTACAATTAAAAAAACCCCACACACACAGACACACACTCACGCAACGCAACATTTATAACATGACATAAGAAAACATCAACAATAACAAAGACTAAAAACAAAACGAGGCTTTGTTTGGTGAACCTGGGCCTCCGCCGTGGGGTCGTTCCTCTGCGTGAGCATCGATAAATTAAACATAAACCTCATTAGAGGATTGTGATTCGAGGCCGGATGGACAAAGTGGGCCTCACGTACCCCTATTACTGCTAACAAGGTTCCTGTATTAGCATCAGCGCCACATCACACACACAAACACACACCGTTTCTGCAGCTCCCAGCCAGACCCATGTGCAAAACTCCTTTAATTAGCATCCGCCAACGCTACAACATTCAGCAGGCACCAAAAACCCGAAATAATGAAACGTCTCAGAGCGCTGCTGCTTTACTTTAACAAGGCCTAGTTTATATCCGTGGAGTCCTGGGGGCGGAAAAGGTCCGCCTCTCGCCATGTACTACCTCTTAGTGCTAGCTTGTTCCGTTAGCTGCGTGAGGTAATCGCGCAGTTCCTTGGCTGCGTGGAAGCGTCCGAACTGTTTCTGAGGCCGGGCGCATTCGTCCAGCAGTGCTGTGAAATGGCCGTCCCGGGCCACGTCGGCCGGTGGGTCATGGAGGAGGCCGCCGGTTGTGCCGCGCCATGTTGCAAAGGGTGACAGCAGGTTCTGGCAGATGGCGTAGTAGTTGTGGTCGACAGTCACGCGCGAGCACAGGATGTCCTTGGAGAACGACAGGCAGGCTTCTTTGTCGCACTCTTCGTAGCGGCTCTCGTACCACACGTCGTAGTTCTCCGGCTTGTCTAGAAAGAGCGAGAACAGTAAATGACGGTTAAAAAAAATAATAGCTATTTTAGCTAGCTAGCGTGGCGTTTTGCAAAAGCATCTTAACACAAACAAATGTTATTTAACTACTTTTAACACAATAAATAGATTCATAGGCTGCTTCCATTCCATCGATATCCATCCCCCAGGGTCGTAGGGAAGCTGGAGCCAATCCCAGCTGATTTTTGGGGTGAGGGGCGGCTTTTTTCTTGCTTTCTTGCATTTCTTGGATGTGTAAGCCCCTATAAATACCTGATGGAACGTTACGTGTGAACTTGCTGCTGGAAAACACTTGTACGCCTCAGTAGCAAGGAAGAGTTTTAATCTCCAGCCTGGCTGGAACAGACGACCGGAGATGACGACAGAGTGATGATAATTCATAATCAGTGCTATATATGTACACGGTGACACTGAGAGTAGGAGATCCACTTGCCTGGTCATCTGACAGCTCGATCGCACGCCAATAACTAATTACAGAGAATGAAGTCACGCTCGCCCTCCAGGGAGCCAATTATCAGCTGAACCAGCGGGTCCAGTGCCACACACACACACACACACACACACACACACACAAAAAACACAGCTCTGCTCCAGAGCGCTGTGGATTTGAAAGAAGTCGGAACAGGAGAACGTGTCCGACCCTCTCAGGACAAAGTGTGTAGCGGCTGAAGGTCGAGTGAAACTGCAGCTCTGAAATGTTGTTAACACGGAGACGGGAAAGATCAGAGCTAAAAGAAATCACACTATAGGGACAAGGGTGTGTGTGTGCGTGTGTGTGTGTGTGTATGTGTGTGTCCTCGACGACTCATGAACTAGAAATTAAACTCCCAGCCACACACACACACACACACACACACACATTTGCAGAGGAAATGCTTCAAAGAACCAGTCAGAAATAGATCGAGGCCTCATTGACCCACTTAACCATGACATCAAAGGGTTAATAACATAATTATCACACCAAGAACAAGGCGCGTGCTGTTGTATATTCCTCCTACAAACCACTGGGTAAACACAGAGAGAAATATCTTTGTTAACCAACTAAATAAAGAAGTAATTACTGAGTAAACAAGCGAGAAATTATCTGAAGAATGAAGTAAACAATGAGGTTGAACAAATATATAAACTACCCGAGCGTGAGGTCTGTAGAAAGAAGTCTCAGCCCGAGGTCTTTAGTAAAGACTGAGCTGAAGGGCTGGGATTTCACTGTACTGACCGAGCAAATCAAGTACTTTATTATTTTAATTCAGTTCGGGTGCTGATACTTGTGTCTGTTAGAGCTCTGGTAGCAGTGACAGACAAAAGCTTTCCGACAAGCAACGAGTAAACTCTTCATCCCTTACGACATTTCCTGTAGTTTGTTTTCCCCCACTTTTTCCTCCCACTCCCATCAAGTATTGTCTTTCTCTTATGCAACTCACATGTAAGCAAGCACGTGATGCTGCCACCTGCATCTTTATGATCTGCTGCGCATGTACATTCGGGGGTGGCCTGATACACTTGGAGGGAAATCGATATCCGCACAGTGCGCTGTTGTACGAATGAGCTCACATGATGGACTGGTGTAAGTGACAGGGAGGTGAGTGTATGCATTCCCTCCCTCCTGTCAGCCAATTATCTCCCATGGACCCCCGGTTGTGAATGGCGGCAGCATATACCTGGATTCAATGCAGCGATCTTCAGATTGGTAGTTGCGCACCCTGCCGATACGCCGCTCAGGAGCCGGTATATGTTTTCTCTTCAAAAAAAAATCCGGAATGCCTCTCTGGAAGTTGCTAAAAATCGTCGCTGCTATGCAGCTGGCTAACGGCTGAGTGCGTTGGCCTGTGCGTGGGCCTGTGCGTTGACCAATCAGATTGTTACTGCCGTAAAAAAGCAGTTATTTTATCTTAAGATTTAATCCTCCACCCGGTATTAATTGTTATTCGATTTTGTAAGTGTGACATGAGTGAGTTACACACTTAATTACTCCTGCTTGTACGTTAACGAATCATCGGGCGAGATTTCTGAACTGTGACCGACTCACTCATAAACTCTATTAAAAATATTTAGGGAATTATTGTTCTATGAAAACGTAATATTGGCTTCATGCTCTCTATCTCTCTCTCACTCACACAGAGAGCGAGAGAGAGAGAGAGAGAGAGAGCGCGCGCGAGAGAGAGCGAGTCCATCTGGCAGCATAGTTGGTGTTCTGCCTCACTCTGCTACACTTGGCCATGTGCCAGATCACCAGTTTCCAGCAGCAGCGGCGGCAGCAGCTCGGGTCTCTGAACTCGACAGCACAGCACTAAACACACGGCTTTTATTTAAACTCCCGCTTCATCAGTTACTCCATCACAAAACCTCTCACACGCACACACACGTCTCCATGTGTCGAAGAGCTACGGGCCTTGGCAAGACAGCTGAGGTTCACCGTTAATGAATGAACATGGGAGCATCTGTTATTCATCAGAACACTGCAAGAAAAACATGAAGTAAACCCATCTGAGCTTCTTAATGTATCTAATCATCATCTCTATATTTAAACTCTGATACCTATTAATATTTATATTGATTTATGATTATGTGGATATTTTATAGATAAATATTTTATTTATAATTTTTTTTTCTATTTATTATCATTTGGGGAAATGAAGTACCCGAGTAAGCAACTGCATTATGGATTCATTACTAAAGTAACTGAATCTAAACTAATCACGTAATTAAACCTTGGTTTACACTGGGGCGCAGCCTGAGGGAACTTTGGTGGAATCGTGACGATCTTGAGGGAACTTTGGTGGAATCGTGACGATCTTGAGGGAACTTTGGTGGAATCGTGACGATCTTGAGGGAACTTTGGT
>JBCNYH010000011.1:22677519-22683452 GCA_039654325.1 Tandanus tandanus | reverse complement strand
ACACACACACACACACACACACACACACACACACACACACACACACACACACACACACACACACACACACACTTTGGGTTTTTGCCTCCGACTCATGGCCTTGTGATTCTTTTTTCTTGCACATGGACGAAGGAGAGTGTGAATGTCGGCGAGACGTCTTGAAGACGGAATGATGGTTCGGTACAAGCCGCCATTTTTCTTTTCTTTTTTTTTTGTTTACTAAAACCAACTGTTTGGGGAAACGTTTACAACATTATACACTACAACAGTTTACGCATCATTCCTCTGGGTACTCTGGTTTCCTCCCACAGTCCAAAGACATGCGCTTTACGCGAAATGGCTGTTCCGAATTGCCCCTAGCTGACTGTGAACGGCTGTGTGTGTGCGATGGCCCTGCGATGGTCTGGTGAGCTGTTCAGGGTGTACTCCGCCTTTGCCTAGTGTCGGCTGAGATAGGCTCCAGCCTCTCTGCGATCCCAGTACTAGGATTAAGCAGTTCGGGAAATGGCCATCAGCCTAAATGTATTATACGGCCGTTAAAAAAAAAACATTATAGTCTGAATATTTGTTGTACGTTGTCAAAGCGGCCGTTCTGTCAGTCACTTTATACCTTTAATCCATGACTCCGCCCACATGGCAGTCTGAAATCGGCAAGCGCCCAGCATATACTGTACTATGACCTAAATAATTACTGCAGAGTTTAGTCAGTATTACACCCTTAAATGTAATTTCGGAGCTGTAACTAAATGATACAACTGTCCTGCGATCGACAATGCTAATCATACCGACAAAGTTAGCATGGTGAAGGCAGGGTGCAACCTGAAAAGCCACTGCAGGACCAACACACACAACCATTCCCTCAGACACACCTAGGGGCAGCCAATTAGCCTAATGTGCATGTCTTTGGACTGTGGGAGAAAACTGGAGTACCCAGAGGAAACCCATGCAAACGCCACTGAACACGGGACTCGAACCCTGGATGGTGAAAGAGCTACGCCACTACCCCACCATGCCACACTAACTGATATCATGGCTATCCTTATGCTAATTGTACCCAGTGTGTTTGGAAGGCGGAGCTTTGTGTACATTAGCGGGAATGATGATAAAAGTATAAGGAATAGCAGGAACTAGCCGTTTGGACGTACCACAACGAAGAGGTCGCTTGACTAAAACACTGTAATCCTTGGAAAGTATTTCGGCATACAAACAAGAGCATCACATCACAGTGGAAAACATTTTCCCCTCCTCACTTGCTGCCCCGTGCTAGTGTTTGGGTTCTACGGCAACAAGCTGAAAAAAATAGCCGTGCCGAATTCACCCTCATTAGCGCAAACAGTTGTAGGGATCGCCGCAGGTCTCCTGTCCATTTTGGGAGTGTTTAAGAAAGGTGCCTGGGGCATCGCAACCTCATAATAACCTCATTGTCAGGTGAAGGATGCGAGGCGAGATAGATTAATACCTCGATAGACGCGGCCCTCGAGGCTCTGCCTGTGCTATTCTCAGCCTCGCTGAGCAGATGGGCCACGTTCTTAACAGAGCAAGGAGTAATGCACCCAACCCTTGGAAGCTTCTTTATTTCCCCCTTCACCACAGTACAAAAACATCACTGGCTACAGGAATATAACCCCCCCACCCCCACCCCCACCCCCACCCCACACTCACACACATGCTCCTCAGAGCACAACTGCCCCGACTCCTTTCCCTCCAAACTACTCTACTAATGCAGGGCAGCAAATTGTTTTCCGACCGCTCGGCTAAAAATACCCCGGCCGCGGTGGCTGGAAACGGGCAGAGCGTGGCTCCTGTGGTGGGAAAAATGGGAGGTCGCCATACCGCCGTACGTCACTGTCACGAATTGACAACTTAATATGGAAGCGGAGACAAGGTGACAAACTTCCTGGGCCTGCTGCGGAATCCGAAGGGAGGACTGGCTTCAGCTTAAGCGTTCAAGATGACTGTTTGCTTTTCTTAGCGATGGCGAATGACGTTAAAAGTGACGGCGAGGACATCGACGAAACGAGAACGCTTCCTCCACCCAAGGGATCAGGGACAACCTTGTCAACAGGCGTCCTGTCCATTTTAATGGCTACAAATTTGGCTGCATTTGATTACGGATAATTCACTAACTATACTAAACAAGCCACTTCAGACATGTACACAACTACAAGACCATTATCTTCCCCATATTTACCATTAAAATTATTTAAACTTACATACTCACTAGTCTAAAGAGACAGGAAATGGGCATTCCCAGCATTCCCAGTTTGACAGGGTCTACTGGGTAATATCATTACAAACATTACTCTTGGCTATGTGGTCAGGTATTGCTAGTTGGCAAAGGCAAGGCGGATTTCCAGCAACGTGTTAAATATGTAGTAATTGTTTCTACTACTTTCACTGGTTGTTGAACTTAATTGCTGGGCAACCAAAAACCCAAGAGCTGGGCCATGAAACCTGCTCACCTCTGAGGCCAGTAATACTAATATGCTCAAGACATGATTCCACCGTCGACTTGTCCAACCCAGCAAGTTTACTTTTTCTAACTTATGGGAAACGTGGTAGCTAAGAAAGCTAGCACAAGCAAGAAAACGCCAAAGGAAATGTACATACCTGCAGCACCAGCGGCTCCGGGTTGAAGGCCAGCGTCATCAGCAGCTGCATCCTCTCAGTATCCTTTAGATTCTTCAAAAGAAAGCTTCCAGAGTCTTTGGTCTCGGCATACCTCCGGACAACCCTGTCGAGGAGTCTCTGGGAGGGGCAGTGCACCATGTCGGACCAGCCCTCCACCACCTCGGGTGTCAGCAACCTCACGTCCCCGTTGAGGCGGGCAAACTCCGTTTTGTAAATGGCTTGGACGAGGTCACAGCGAGGTCTCCCCATAGCCCTCTTGCAAATCTTCTGATCAATCTCTGCAAGTTCTGCGTTGGAGCCCAGGCGCTTGAGAACAACCCTTCGTGTGCCTTCTCGGGGCTCGCCATATTGAGCAAAGTAAACGTTTTTCACGTTGAAGAAGTCCAGAAAGCGGAGCCGCCCCCATGTCTCGAAGGTCACCTGGCCGTTCGTGAACTTGCGACACCAACTGGTCCCGAAGCAGGCCGGGCACTTGTTGAGGCCGATGAAGCGGCGGTCGGTAAGCTCGTTCCTCTGGAAAGAGGCGAGTAAGTTGTGTGTGTTCATGAGCAAGATGATAAACAGAGCCGCGATGAAAAGGATCTTGCCGCACCGGTAGACACGGGCGAGCTTCAGCGAAACCAAGCGCAACATGACGACTTGCAGTGGCACGAGGAGGGTCGGTGCAGTTCAGTCTTCCTCAATGCCACTGTCGCAAAGTACTTCTAGCTGTTGTTACATGCTTCATCATCGATTTTCGTCACCTATAATGATCCATGTTGGCGGTGAGGCCTTTGAGTCATGCCATCTGAATGAAGAATCTGCGTCGTCATCTCTGATGCTCAAGATTTAATTCACATTTTAGCCCTGGGCATCCTTCTTACGAGCCACGTTCACCTTGAAAAGAAAAGAAATTGTGTTTCTTCATAAACATTCACAGGAATACAGGAAGACATTACCAGGGCCTTATTAGTTAAAAGAAAGGATGTCTCACAGGTACAAGATGGAGCCCATTAAGGGGAAATTACGCCACATCCATCTTCAGGGCCCAAACCACACAAATGAAATGAGAGTGGAGTTTAAAAAAAGTCTTAGATTAAAAAATGCACTTCTTTAACAAAACTATTTTACTTTTCATATTGCACATTGGCCCTGCGATGGCCTGGCGAGCTGTCCAGGGTGTACCCCGCCCTCGCCCAGAGTTGGCTGAGATGGACACCAGCCTTACGGGGACCCTAACTAGGAATAAAGCGGCTCGGAAAATGAATGAATGAATGAATATTGCACATTGCTGTATTATTATTGGCTACTTCCAGTGTCATGTATCGCAGAAATGTCCTCGAGAATCGTGATTCTTTTTTGTTGTCATGCAGAACCTCAGTATCGATATTACTCTCTTTCTGTAAGTTCAGACCATCTCAGGGCCAACACGGGGGCAATTTGGTGCAACCCACGCAAGCAAAGGTGGAACATGAAAACTGTACACGGAAATGTCCTCGCAGAGCCCGGGACTCAAACGCAGGACCTCGTAGCGGAAAAGCGGACGTGCTAACCACTATGGGTAGACAGCATGTATGTGGTAACGTGAAGCTTTTGAAAAAAACTCAGCGATTTTTCATCTACATCTGGAACACAACTCAGCTGAGTCAACGTGTTCGCTTAGACCAGGCGAATCTCACTTGCACGATTCTTTCGATATTAAAATTAATTGGGGAGATTAAAAAAAGGCAGGAAAGGATAACAGACGCATGTAAGGACGTGTGCCAGGACTAATTTGATAAGACCGGACAATAGCGTACATATCTCGTTCGCGTCCTTCAGGCGAGACGGAAATTTAATTACTTTAAAATGACAGGGAAGGCTTTTGTCTTCGGTTCATAATCATTAACGCAATCCATAAAGAGACTATCCGCATGTACAAATGAGTCCTTACACACTCCAGCTAAAGGAGCGACTTAATAATTGCTTAGACGCCGCTATGAGTCACCAATTATCTCACACGGCTTCAAGTCCCACATCACCAAGCTTCAAGCCTTCAATAGAACATGATGACTAAGGAGAACAAAATTCGGTTCGGGGTTTGCTAACGGCGTCGTTAAGGAATTACGTCAGAATTCTAGCACTGTTCGCACTGAGAGTGTTGCTTTAAGTGACAGGTATCTCTGAATACTTTTGTATTTGTAAGTGGTGCAGGAAAACTAAAAACATCCAGGGCGTGGCAGTTAAAAATCATCACTTGTTACATCCACTCAAACTGTTCATTCATTCATTCATTTTCTGAGCCGCTTGATCGTAATTAGGGTCGCGGGGAGGCTGGCGCCCATCTCAGTCGACTCTGGGCGAGGGCGGGGTACACCCTGAACAGCTCGCCAGGCCATCGCAGGGCCAACACACACACACAACCATTCACACTCACTCACTCTCACACCCAGGGGCGATCTGGAACAGCCAATTAGCCTACTGTGCATGTTTTTGGACTGTGGGAGGAAACCGAATTACCCGGAGGAAACCCACACAAGCAAGGGGAGAACATGCGAACCCTGTACCTTCTTGCCGTGAGGCGGACGTGCCAACCGCTACGCCACTGTTCCGCCCCCCAACTCAAACCAGCCAAACTCAAATCCAGTTGAATGCTGGTCATGTGACTAACTGACCCCAGGGCTAGATATCCTAATTAATAATCAATAAATAACCAGCTGATTATGAACATACCCTAGGTACACTCTGGAGGCCACATACGAGGGAGGGGTAGGGTGTTGGATTAGTCAGTAACGCCATTAATCACAGGAACAATGGAACAGACAAACCGAAGAGTAACCTCCTTACCCGAGGAAAATATATACACACGGAAAACCTCGCCTGCACTCTTACACGCAAACGCAAGGAAGAGAACACGGAGTATCTGTATCTGGCGTGTTCAAGAGTACCGGGCAGATGGTGAGAGATGACTCATCAAGCTCTGGTTTCATCAACACTCCAGATGAAAACCGGGCACGAATCCTGCGCCCAAAGCTCGGCTTCGGCGAGGGTACGGCTCTCTCCGGAGACCCGGGGAGGTTTAGCAAGAACGGAAGAACGACTCGGACAGACAGACGCCGAGCTTAATAACTTTTTTGTACAGATTAAGAATTGTACACACACACACACACACACACACACACACACGACCTTTTAAGTGGCTGAACGAGCACCGTGTCTCGGATTGGACCTGGAAATGAAAAACCACAGCTGCTGTGGTTATTGAGTGCTGCGCTCGATAATGTTTGATCACAGAAGCATTATGCTGCCGGTACAGCAATCAAGCCGCACACACTCTCTCTTCC
>JBCNYH010000011.1:22654122-22664122 GCA_039654325.1 Tandanus tandanus | reverse complement strand
TGAATTGAGTGTGTAAAATGAATGGTGGACGTCTGGTTCTCATGTTACCACCCAATGTAGCAGGCAGGTCAACCTCCTTTGATGATAACAATGCCACGAACTTGTGGTTAATGCAAATATTTCAGTAGTGAAAGCATGGAAAGAGACGTTTCGTTATGAGGCGCACATGACTCTGACAACAATACACACTAGACCAACCAGTCTGGCTCAGTCTGTAATCTGACAGGTGTACATTGTGATGCATCAGAAGTCTGGGTGTGGATGTAGTGCAAAATAAACAAATGAAATAAAGCGAAACGCACAAATAAATACATATTTGGCGAAGCCTTTACAGGCACCATGGTTCCGGGAAAGTCTCAGATCCTACTGAGGAGTCCATGTCAAGTCATAAAGACTTTCTGAGGTGGGGCAGCATGCTGGCATAGTGGATAGCACGTCTGCCTCGCAGTAAGAAGGTCCTGGATTCAAGTCCCGGGCTCAGGGAGGGTGTTTTTTGTGTGGAGTTTGCATGTTCTCCTCATGCTTGCATGGGTTTCCTCCGGGGATGACGGTTTCATCCATACGATCAGAAAGTTCTGGAACTCTTCTCACGCCGAATGATCAGAGCGCAGCATGGTCACGTGGCATCACGTGGTCAACATCCGGACCTGTATTACGCACGATTTTGTCACCGGACCATACACATTTACGATTTGCAATTCAGATTTAACTCAAACGCTTTTGCAACTGTTAAGCAGATACCCTTGAAATGCTTCAGCGATCGTATGGCGATGAGACAAGGACTGGGCCGAGATGTTTTGAATAGCATTTGCACTTTAAGGGTGGCAGGCTGTCACTGGAGGACACCTCGTTCCGCGAAATCCATTCATATCACTCATTCTCATGCATATCATTGCCATAGGCTTGGTGAAGCATTTCAAGGGTCTCGGCTTCTGATTTTAGCCTAGAATTGCACTTCCTACGTGTAATAACAGGGGTCTCGGTGTTGATAGCGTGGAGTCTGCGCATGTCCGCACCCTACTCTGTTTATTCCAAGCAGGAACGGCCCTGGAACTTTTTGATTGCACCGTGTACAAGCCCCCCGTGATTCGTCAGCCTCCTGATGAAACCTTCTATCTTCATTTTTGGTGAGAATGAAATTATACATGAATATAAATTAGGATAACCCTCTGCATCTACTTGAAAAACCTAATGGCTTCATCTAGCTGTTTTGGGGTAAATTCTCACACACACACACACACACACACACACACACACACATATGTCACGGTATGATCATTATTTGTACATTCATTCAGTTTTTTGTCAATCCTGAAAAATGGAGACAGCAGGTTTAATCCGGAGGCTGACGATGTGCGTTAATGTATAACCTAGGGTAAGAGTCAGTAAGTAAACAACCCACGGAGCACAATTGTGGTGGTGTTGACATGTGCAGTGCATTGAACTATTAGGAAAGCTGAGCATGAGCGTGGTTTGCGCCCAGAACATTAAAGGTTTTGTACTTTTTGTTTAATGATACCTCGCTGCACAAAGGACGCCGAGCTTGTCGTGACAACATCCTGTGGTAATTTGCCAGATTTTTTTGTTGTTGTTGTAAATCCATGTTGCCAGCTGTTCAGTAACATGTAGGGGATTCCCAGAGTTTTACCCCCCGGACGTCACATCAAAGACGTCCATTGAGGTCTAATACTGGCCCGACTCACTTTATCACCGAACTGATTTCGCTCAAGCCGGGACGGAATGATTCCCTTAAAGGTTTCCCAATAGATACACATACACACTGGCTGAAATCCAGTAGACCTCAGACAACCAACTATTGTTGATACCTGACTGTTTATCAGGCAGCGTCGGGTGGGATGATGAAATGCGCTGAGAAAGTCAGTGTGTGATACTATTTCAGGAACAGCTCAGTTCCAGGAAATGTTACTGAATGAATCAGATTGAGTGACTGGGCCTGATAATGATGATGAGGGACCGATAACACTGCATTCAGTCCGTGTGAAATTTGATTCCTAGAAAACAGGAGAAAGGATGCCAACAATCCGAACTGGAAGACTCAAGCATGCTCAACGAACGTTTGTCTGCCTACTTGAGTTAGTTTGTATGTTTGTTTATCCTGAGCAAGTCTGCGCGGGGGCGGCAAGGTGGCTTAGTGGTTAGAGCGTCCGTCTAACAGCAAGACGGTCCTGGGTTCGCGTCCTGGGCTCAGCGAGGGCTTTCTGTGTGGAGTTTGCATGTTCTCCCGGTACCTCATATAGTCCAACTGCCCCTAGGTGTAATTGTGAATAGTCTGTGATGGTCTGGCGAGCTTTTCAAGGTGCACCCCACCTTCACCCAGTGTCGGCTCTGGTGTACCCACGACCCTAATAGGATTAAGCAGTTCAGCAAATGAGTGAGTGAGTGGCGGTGTATGAGCCTCTACTTTTTAGGTTCCAGTTGAATTTCTATTGGTGATGCGCCAACTTTATTGGGATTTCTGTAGGGGCGTGGACACGGGACAGCCGCCCAAGTCATATTCCATGCCTATGAGGCTCCACTCACTGCCAATACGTCTACAAATATTGCAGCTCATACGCGGTACTTAAAATAACATGCTGCTAGCTGATTAGATATTTTTAGCAGCATGCCATACAATATTAGAACGACAAACCTGCGATTTAAAATGTGATCGGACGCATTTTATCCACCTCAAGTTTAAATGCATGGTCCCGGGCGATACAGGGGAAGGCCGCCTGCTTACCAGACAAGTCTATCACAAACTGCACCAGTTCATCAAGCTGTTTCCCGGTAAGGTAAACAAACCAGCCTATCTACAAAGTATCGATGAAGCATAATGCCAAAACAAGCAACAAGACAGGAATGTCACATGACCTGATACTTGGTCTGTCACAATCAGGTAACCACAATCTGGCTCCTAAAATGTCAGAGAGTCTTTAAAAGGATATTTGCTTGTAGTCAGTGACATTGGCAAGTCGAGGTCACCCAGGGCATGGGACGAGATCAAAAAGGGAGGCGGGGCCTCACTTTTAGTTCATTAAACACTCCTATGGTCTCTTTGTAACACGTGCCCAGATATGTATGCATAAGAAAACTATGCTAAGCGCTATCCGAATACACCAGCTAAGCTGTGTTTTTGTTATCCGCTATGATGTAATTGCTTGTTTGTTTGTTTTTTTAAATGTCCTTTAAAATGTCTTCATGTGTTCAGGCGGAACTACTGCACATTTATTTGAAATGTTTCCTATAATATGCTATATCTATATTCATGTTCTGAGACCAGGCTTTGATTTGTTACCCTACTGTGTTCACCTGTTTTGTGTTAAATATTTCATTTGCTTTATATTTAAGCCTTCTTGCTTCTTATTCGATTCGTGAGTTACTTTTATTGTAATTGGCCACACCTTGTTTTCAGAGTGCTGTGTTTCAGGATCTTATTAATTTATTTATGTGGCGGGGCCTGCATGAGCTGAGCATCATACTTCATCAATTCATTTGCCGAACTTTTTAATCCTTCTATGGTCGTGGGGACGCCGGAGCCTATCTCAGAAAACTCTTGGCAAAGACAGGTTACACCATAAACAGCTCACCAGTCCATCGCAGGGCCAACATACACACAGACATTCAATCTCACCCTTACAACTAGGGGCAATTTGGCACAGCCAATAAGCCTAATGGCATAGTTTTTAATATATCCGCTTCAAGAAGGTCCTGGGTTTGATTCCCGAGCTCGGCGAGGGCATTTCTGTGTAGAGTTTGCATGTTCTCCCCGTGCTTGCATCAGTACTCCGGTTTCTTCCAGCAGTCCAAAGACGTGCACATTAGGCTAGCTGCGTGTACCAAATTAACCCTAGGAAATCGTTCATTACCAAAACATCAGCTCAAGGCTCGTCCTCAGATTTAGATCGGAGAGAATGAGAGAAAGAGTGGAACAGAAGAGATGGCAGGCAGCCAGTGCCGTTGCCAAGGCTTAACATCCTCTTTAAATACCGTGTCCCTATTTAGCACTGCCGCTATTCGTACTATTTCACTGACATACTTCACTACTTTTGTGCATCCTCCAAGACACTGAAGCCCGAGTGTCCCTGAGGAACAAGCCTAATACCCTTACTTTCTTCAGTTACTTTAGTCAGATACCTGCCACTGTGTACCAGAGGCTGCTTTTGGGATGTGTTAAGAGGAATTTTTGTTTTTTTTTTTGGAATACAAACAGGAAATTGTTAGTTAAAATCACCTTGTTTTAGTATCATCACCTGCCATTTTTTAAATCAGAAGTAAACACTCGTTAAAAGTTCATCTCATTCAAACCTCTAGATTAATTTCTTTCCATGTGCAAAATTTTAGGCCGATAGCTCTTGTTTTTTAACACCTTCATGGCCATTTAATTTAAAAACCGAGTCTCAGAATGATCATGTCATCAAGGCCTAAGTTAACATGTACGACAGGTATAGAATTTTGATGCACTCATGCTATTTATTGAGAGAATTGTGTTGGAGGTGGAAAAAGGGTTCAATTAAAATCATTGTGCAGTGGGAAACAGGAAATCTGCAACAGGATTCGTGTATTTAAACACGGACAACTGAATACTCAAATAAAATGATCTTTAAAGCCAGGCTTCTTGTTAACTTGGGCTTTGATGATGTCATCATTCCGAGATTCTGTTTTTAATAACTACTCAAAAAATTGGTAAAATAGCAGTTATAAATCTCAAATTTTAAATATTGTTTTAATTACCCTGGGAAAAAATGTATATATTTAAATGTACGAAAAGTGTTCTTATATACCAGCAAGTAGATTTCTAGTACGTTACCATCCTGTGTGCTTGATATAAGTGCTACAGAAATGCTGTAAATGTTCTAACTGTAATACATTCCCTCCACTGGTGCATTTCAAGGTACTTACAATGAGTGCACTTAGTAGTGCTAATCCTTAATAGTGGGTTTTTTTGTTGCTAATCCTTAATAGTGTTGTTGTTTTTTTTGCTAATCCTTAATAGTATTTTTTTTTGCTAATCCTTAATAGTGGGTTTTTTTGTTGCTAATCCTTAATAGTGGGGTTTTTTTTTTTGCTAATCCTTAATAGTATTTTTTTTTGTTGGTAATCCTCAATAGTGGGTTTTTTGGGTTTTTTTGCTAATCCTTAATAGTATTTTTTTTTTTGTTGGTAATCCTTAATAGTGGGTTTTTTTTTTTTTTGCTAATCCTTAATAGTATTTTTTTTTGGCTAATCCTTAATAGTGTTTTTTTTTGCTAATCCTTAATAGTGTTTTTTTTTGCTAATCCTTAATAGTGTTTTTTTTGCTAATCCTTAATAGTGTTTTTTTTTTGCTAATCCTTAATAGTGTTTTTTTTGCTAATCCTTAATAGTGTTTCTTTTTTTTGCTAATCCTTAATAGTGTTTCTTTTTTTTGCTAATCCTTAATAGTATTTTCTTTTGGCTAATCCTTAATAGTGTTTTTTTTTGCTAATCCTTAATAGTGTTTTTTTTGCTAATCCTTAATAGTGTTTTTTTTTGCTAATCCTTAATAGTGTTTTTTTTGCTAATTCTTAATAGTGTTTTTTTTGCTAATCCTTAACAGTGTTTCTTTCTTTTTGCTAATCCTTAATAGTGTTTTTTTTTTGCTAATCCTTAACAGTGTTTCTTTTTTTTGCTAATCCTTAATAGTATTTTTTTTGCTAATCCTTAATAGTATTTTTTTTTGCTAATCCTTAATAGTGTTTTTTTTGCTAATCCTTAACAGTGTTTCTTTTTTTTGCTAATCCTTAATAGTGTTTTTTTTTGCTAATCCTTAATAGTGTTTTTTTTGCTAATCCTTAACAGTGTTTCTTTTTTTTTGCTAATCCTTAATAGTGTTTTTTTTTGGCTAATCCTTAATAGTGTTTTTTTTGCTAATCCTTAATAGTGTTTTTTTTTGCTAATCCTTAATAGTGTTTTTTTTTTTGCTAATCCTTAATAGTGTTTTTTTTTGCTAATCCTTAATAGTATTTTTTTTTTTGCTAATCCTTAATAGTGTTTTTTTTGCTAATCCTTAACAGTGTTTCTTTTTTTGCTAATCCTTAATAGTGGTTTTTTTGCTAATCCTTAATAGTGTTTCTTTTTTTTGCTAATCCTTAATAGTATTTTTTTTTTGCTAATCCTTAATAGTGTTTTTTTTTTTTTCATCAAGTGCACTTTTTTCTCAGAATTTCAAAACATGTTTCCAGGACACTGTTTAAATAGCAGTCTTAAAGGGCACTTAAAACAAGTGTACTAACCAGTAAAACAACCTCAGTGATTAATTAGTGTATACTTCTAATTATTGAATAAGCTTATATAAATCATTAGCTTGTTAATGGCTGATATATTATTACTGTAACTATATATATATATATATATGATATGTACGTATAGTTCATTTCTGTACCTAAATATTTCTGTTTAATCAGCTGTTAGACTGACTTTGAGTTTGGAATAAACATGGACCCTGACAATTTAACATACACCACTTTTCACTACACTTAGGTTCTTTTTTAGAATGCATTACGCTCACCAGCATTCCCAGGTTTAAAAAAAATAATAAAAAATTTAAAAAAAGTACCTGAAATTCTACTTAATTTAAGTACACTTAAGATACTGACAAAAACAAATGATTACTAGTTTTAATGCATTATGAAAGTGACAAAGTGTTAGTGAAATATCATTAGTGCTACTAAATACTACTTTGAGGCACTTTTAAAATTAACTTAAATATATCTAAGTATATATATATATATATCTTTTTGGTTTGTTTCAACTTCAAGTGTATGTTATGTAAAAGATATATGTGTGGATAATACATTTTAAATAGAGTTAATTTGAATTTTAAGTGACGTTCAAGTGCACATTAAACTTGCAAATTAAAATTCAACCATACTTCAAGCTGAAAAAAAAAAAAAGAATTAAAACAAACTACACTGGTGAAAAGTACAGCGTTATGGACTTAATACGTACTTAAGTATGTTAAAATTCATCTTAGTGGTGTTTCAAAATAGTAGTTAGTACATTTAGTTGGATTCAAGCCAGTCTTTAGTAGCACTAATGACACGTCATAAACACACCTTCACAGTACCCTCATACTTCAACGATGACACATACATGTGTACAGTAATTATGTGTTTTCACAGTATAATTGTGCTTAAAGTAAGTATACTCTCCACTCATTTCCTGAACCACTTTATCTCGATGAATATATATATATGTATAAAAGTGTACCATGAGGAAAGAAAAACAAGAATGATGAGGGTTTGTTTTTTTCTTGGTTTTCATTACCACTAATGCTTTTTTTCCCTTCCAAACAAGGCACTTTATCTTAGTAACATTCTCAAAAAAAAAAAAAAAAACAATTACAAAAAAACATACCCAGAATTCAGTTCACGTAATTCGCTGTGATAGAGAAATTAAAAATACATCCCAAATCCCAAAGAGAACGAGTCCAAAAGATATATATTATATTCCCTGCATTATTATTATGATATCAGAAGTCATACAGTCCATACGGTGAAATTTCCCACAATCTGGGTGGCGTTCGAACGCTTTGGGGTATGACATTATCATATAGTGTAAAGGGTAGCAGAAGCTTTCGGTTTCGATAGAAAGTAAGGAAAAGGTAAATTATAAACCAAAACCCCATACACAAGGTGGATTTTTGGTCAAACGGTATCAGTCTTAATATCCAAACATTCGTACGCTCAATCCGAAGCACAAGACCACAACGATGTCTTCCAAGCGCAGCTGTACACCGTGAGGCGATTCCATTTTCTTTGGCCGCCCCAGAGTTTCAAACACGGGGTAAAGTTAATAAACTCTTGCTCAGATCCTTCACTTCGAACAACGAGCGAACATGGACGTATCCAAGAACCGACATGGCGTAACTGCAGTAGTTCTCCACCAGCCGAATATGTTGGAAGGGGAGCACGGTTCTCCACGTGCTAGCGGTCACAGTCGCGTTCCTAGACGAAACCTGAAAAGGATCGGCGACGTTGTTGTGGCCACTCGTCATGTTCATGATGAAAGCTTCCAAGTCGTGACTGCAGGTCAGGTTTACAAATTGGTAAACCCGCTTTAGGGTCCTGATTGGGTGTTCCACCAAGTCCTCGTAACGGACCATGATATACTTTCCTTTGAGCCAGCTAGGACTTCTGAGGACCGTTTCCAAAGTCTTGGACATGTGCTCACAAATCACCTCCATGGCTTCAATGGCATGGTAGTCTTGGGCATAATTCCTGATGCCGAATCGATTTCTTTTCAGCTCAACTACCGGAAAATGATGCATCCTCTGGTTCTTGCTCCGCATCACTTGCAGGTTCTCACGAATCAGGCCACTCTTGGATTTAATCCTGGAGTTGGCCAAGGCTCGTGGATCCCGCACCAAGTGGACCACTTTCAGGTTGAGCGAAGGGTCCTCCATCAAAGGAGCCAAGACATTTATGTCCAAAATGCGTACGCCTTTAATCACGATGGTGCCATACTTTAGGCACTGCTCCTCCAAGGCACGTAGGGGTTGTTGTGGACACTTTTTACACACTTTATCATCCACTATTCCCACAGCGTCCTTTCTATAGAATGAGCAAAGGGGATAGGAGCAGATGACTTTATTATGCGATCCGCCAAAGATGTCGAGCGTGGTTAAATTCTTCTCGGCTTCGGTGTGGTACAGCTGAAAAACGGAGAAATCACATCTGTACAGCGCGCGCAGCATGTCCCTCTCTGCTCCTTGGAGAGACATCGCATCTCCAGGGTAGAGCTTCTGCCAAATGTGCCACATTGGTTCGTACAGGAAGAACACGCCAGGGTTTTGATTAAAAAGTTCTCCGAAGAAGGACGAGCCTGAGCGCCACGTGGTTAGGACGTACATGAGTTGCCGCTTCCTGGTCTGCGTGGTCCTGGTGAAGAAACTGAAGTTGGACCGGTTCTGGACGTTCACGTTCCCCTTCACCTGGAGATTGCACGGCGGCGACTCGCCGGTCCATTTGTAGTTAGCCAGGTTCAGCATGGTCAGCATGAGAAGTATAAAGTAGGCAAGGAGGATGACAACCTTTTTCCGACCCAGCACTTTGATGACCAAGCCAGGGTTGGCGATGATCCTGGTCTGGCTCCGGCAGTGCGTTCTGGGCCTCTTTCCGAACGCTTTCTCCCATGATGGTTTGGAAAATGGCTTATTTTTCATTTAGAACAAGGTGACAATGCAGTACGACGTTAGCCGAGGCAGGAATGGCGTCTACGATGAGGAGGAGGAGGAGGACCAGTCCTAACTCAGCCCATCCGATTATTATCGATTAGGCGGTACTTCTCCGAGGGAAACCGAGAACCTTGACCAGGTGAGCTTTTCAGGTGATCAACTATAATCATATTTCGCAATCATGAAGATCAATCCAAGTCTGGAGCATCTGCTTACCATGCAGCATCCCTGAGCCTATTATTATTATTATTATTATTATTATTATTATTATGATTGTTATTTCTCACATTGCAGAATTAGGTTAAAAAAAAACAAACGACGTATCTGTATAATATAACATCCCTGACAGTAAGACAACGTTCCTACTATGAAAAACGAGGCGACATTTCTGTTCCGAGCAGCTGAACGGTTCCCTCTCTCTCTCCCTCTCTCCCTCTCCCTCTCTCTCTCTCTGAGTCTCAGGCTCCTGTTTACTACGTTACACGAGCTGGGACAATTCAATCAGAGCGCAGAGACACGCAAGTCCCGCCTTCTCTGCGCAGGGATTGGTGCAGGCGACGCAGCAGGGGAAGAAGATGATTGGCCGGGGTACACATGCGTCAGCACTACCTAGGGAGCAAATGCGGAAATTTGAAAAGAAAATGCTTTTTATTTATGTAATTGTTGTACTTAATTAATAAAGAAACTAGTTTTTTTTCTGGACAGACACGCATATATTATTATGTTTTATTTTTATTATATATTTTGTAGTAGTTACTCTATGCCGCTCATCAAACAATACAGGCTAACAACCTAATGCTATATATA
>JBCNYH010000011.1:22642299-22654022 GCA_039654325.1 Tandanus tandanus | reverse complement strand
CTCTCTCTCTCTCTCTCTCTTTCTCTCTCTCTCTCCCACTCTCTCTCTCTTTCCTTCTCTCTCTCTCTCTCTCTCACTCTCTCTCTCTCTTTGCTCTCTCTCTCTCTCTTTGCTCTCTCTCTCTCTCTCTCTCTGCATGTGTAAATATATATATAGCTTTGCATTCTTCTTCAATAATATGGATTAATGGTAATACATATCACAGCCAGCAGAGAGCGCTGCTCCAACATCACACGTGTACACCCTTACAAACAAACTGGCTTACCTTCTTGCTGTGAGGCGGACGTGCTAACCACTGCACCACCATGCTGGGAATTAAATCCATTAAATAATTTGAAAAGTCTTGTCACAGGACAATTTTAAGTAAATGACTAAATATAACAGCGAATTAGGAAGTATACATTTACAGCATTTTGGCAGACACCCTTATCCAGGGCAACTTAGATTTTATATATACAACTGAGGGTTGAGGGCCTTGCTTACTGGCCCAACAGTGGCACCTTGGTTGTACTGGTGCATGAACCCCCGTCCTTAGGATTAGTAACCCTGAGCCTTAACCACTGCCCCAGTATAGTTCAGATCATCCGTGGCTGATGAAGTAAACTAGCCTAATCTAGCACGCTACTAAGCTAATGTTTGCAGGTGAAATCAGATCGATAAGTTCTCTGGCTAGTTTTCCGGTGTCCCAAAACTTACGATATACAGCAGTTTTTCCCTAAAGCAGATGTTTCATAAGAAATATCCCCCACAGTGGACACAGATGGTGATTGCAACCTTCAGCTATTCAACAGTGTATAGACTGTTCTTCTAGTCCCTTCATTACTACACACCAACTTTTACGACACCTTGTATATATAAAGTTCTCAAAGTCGATGTGTTGTAAGCAGGAAAAATGGGCATGGGTAAGGATCTGAGTGACTTTAACAAGACTCGAGCTGCGACTGCAGGATAACCGGGACTCCTGATTTCCAAAACGCCATTTCCAGACCAGCAACAAGGTCACAGGTGCCGAAGGCTTACAGAAGAGCTACTGTAGCATTGAATTAGTTCATGCTAGCGATGATAAAAAGGTGTCGGAAAGTTTCGTTTATCACAAATTTGGATGAAATGGATTTCCGGACCGTTCAGGGTGTACCGCACCCTCGCCCAGAGTTGGCTGAGATAGGCTCCAGCCTCCCCGTGGTGACATTAGAGGAATAAAGCAGTTTGGTGAATGAATATATTTCCATCTTGACTAAACGAAAAGGCTAGTAGGGGATTCGTGGAGATAACGTGAGTCCTGTGGTTAATAAGCATTTAAATGATAACTAGCATTAGGCTACAAGCACAAACAGGTAATTACTGTGAAGGTGGGTTTGATTTTAAAAGCTGCCCCTAGACCTATAATTCATTCATTCATTCATTTTCTGAACCGCTTAATCATAATTAGGGTCGCGGGGAGGCTGGCGCCCATCTCAGCCGACTCTGGGCGAGGGCAGAGTACACCCTGGACAGCTCGCCAGGCCATCGGAGGGAGGAAACACGCTGACGGCTATGCAGCCTACTCTTGTCGAAAATCAGCAATGGTTCTTTTACACGCCTCTCACCATAGACTAGACCTATAATTATCATATACTTTTAACATTACCTGAGAAAAGCTGTGATTTGTACCACTGTCATGCAGCGAGTTTAAGTGTAACATTCAAGTCAGGAAATTAGCTCACCTCGCATTCAAAGCAGCCCTGATCCGACCTGCCACTTCTCCCTAAAAGGCAAGAACCGAGCGCTACCTTTGCCTTGTGGAGTGGGTAAACAAAGGGGAAGGTTTGTCACGATTTCCATTGCAAATGCAAACCATCTTACGGGCAGCAATGTGCTTTAAAACAATAAACACACTATCCGTAGTAATGTCTTCTTCAAGTAACAACATTTGCTTTTATAGGCAGGAACAAGACTTTAGGATAGAGACACAATCCACGGTGTAGGCTTCCCCAGACAATCATTGTTTTGTTTTCGCATCACCGATAATGAAAGGGCGGCTTCAAAAGCTTTTTACTCGTCCATGTCCATTAGCAGGGTCACGGGGAAGCTTGATCCTAATCCAAGCGGAGTACAGGTGACAAGCAGGGTTGCACGCTGATCATGTCACCTGTCTATTGCAGGACTAAAAACAACACAAACTACCATTCACACATGCATGTCTTCGGACTGTTGGAGAAAACCAGAGGAAACCCACACATAAATGAAGAGAACATGCAAACTCCACACAGAAAGGAAAGGAAGTCTGAAATTCAAACCCTGAACATTTTTGCTGAGAGGCGACAAATATAACCACTAAGCCTCCACACCCACTTTATATCATGCAAAGTTTAAAAAGCATTCAGTCAGTCCCTTTAATTACATAATACAAGTGTAAGTGTAAGTGTGTAAGCAGTAAAACCCAGAAGTGGAATATTCCCTCTATACCACAACTATTTTACTAGTTTCGACACAGAAACGCCCTCAATGAGTCCGGGACTCAAACCAAGAACCTTCTTGCTGAGAGGCAGATGTGTTAAGCAATACACCACTGTATTGGATATATAATGCTATAAAGATAATGTTTGGAGCCAAAACAACATAACAGAACATGCAGACTGTTTGTAATTCTACAGACACCAGGGCACCAGGGGGCGCTCATGTGCTCTTGTGCACACAGGGTGCTTGTTCATGAGCGCCAATGATGTTTTTGCTCTTTTCCTGGAACACGTTGTCTTTTCTCCGATTCTTGGTGTTCTGTCCTTGTTTTTGTATGTTATTATTTTTTGCTCTGTTCACCAGTTTTGGGTTTATAAAACCCAAGTAATTTCCACTTGTAACATGAGGTCTGCTCCTCCATCTCCTGACAGTAAAACTGTACCGTAATAGGCCTAATATTTATTAAGCTAGTTCTATGTATTAGGCTATACAGACTCTTCCTTGAAGTTTTCTATTACATGGGGTCAATTTCTGCAGGATAGTTGATACTCATGCTAAATCGCGATACTTATGATATTCAGGTGGATGACGATACCAACAGTTATATCATGGTACGGTAATTTATCGATATATTGCCAAGCCCTAAAAACAGCAAAATATTACTCATAATATTGCTAAATTAAGTGGTGAAGCAAGAAGGTCATGGGTTCGATTCCCCGGCTTGGGCGTTTCTGTGTGGAGTTTGCATGTTCTCCCCGTGCTTGCGTGGGTTTCTTCTGGGTACTCCGGTTTCCTCCCACAGTCCATAAACATGCCCAGTAGGCTAATTGGCTGTTCCAAATTACGCCTAGGTGTGAGTGTGAATAGTTGTGTGAGTGTTGGCACTGTGATGGCCTGGCGAGCTGTCCAAGGTGTACCCTGTTGTCACCCAGAGTTGGATGAATTGCGTGCCAGCCTCCCAGCGTCCCTAACTGGGATTAAGCAGCTTAGAAAATGAATGAGAATTATGATAATTTGTCAATACATCACTCAGCCCATATTAATAATAATATTGCCAAATTATTCCAATTAAAGCTAATAACTCAACATATCATTACTAGAAGCACTTGGAGAGTGCAAACCTCCACCAAGCCGAGGGAAAAAATATACCAGGAACTATACAGGACCCCGTTATAGGCCTGCTGTAATACAAAAAATGGCTTATATTACAATGTTAAAGAATCATAAAAAAAATTCCAGGATCCAGAATTTAATCCGGATCATCTCTAAAATTATACAGAGTCTTCCTTGTCCAAAGCCCTGCCTCTGGTCGAAATTTCATAAAAATCCACAAGTAACTTTTTTGTAATCTTGCTAACAAATAAACATACAAACCTAAAAAAATATAAACTGGTGAATACTGAGCCAACAATTTCTGACCAATCAGAATCAAGAAACGTCTGTACACTTTGTGCTCCATATGGTTCATCCTTCCCTTGTGGAAGCTGTCAGTCCAAAGTGATTAATCGGAAAGCAGGTGAAGAGAGAAGTCAAGGGATTCCGTGTTTCAACTGCAGGATCCGCATCTGCTTGGAAACTGATCCTGGTTACAGAATCATTAATAAAGCATGTGGTGGAGATTCGGACTCCTTAAAGAAGTCAACATGGCCTGGTGTCAGGTGTCTCCGGTGTTTCTGCCTCCCATTTCTTTCATTAAAACTCTTTTAGAAGATAAACGGCTCGACTTTGTAGATTATGGAATTCTTAAGATAGCTATATCACCAACCAGGAAGTGGACTGACTTCCCAAACACGCCGTTTACTTTGGCGACTCAGCAGGTTTGGTAAGCTTATCATGGTATTAGCTGTTTAATTCTGAATTGCCTTTGTGTTTCTCATGAGCTTGCATTTTCTTTTCTTACCCTGATATGCTGCACCGATATCAAACCCCAAGCAGGTTCGGATTAGCCCCCATTCATTAGCATTTAAAATGATCATTGTGATGAAGTTCCTTTGCAGTAGACTGAATATACTTAGTGTAATGTGTGCTAGCCACTGCATCGCTCTTATACGTATTGTTTCTTTGTATTTTATGGCACGAGGAGCGCTCATGCTTCTCTGCTTCCAGGGTCTCAAACTCAAATTGGCCTGGGGCTGCTGGTGGTATCGTCATCATCTCATTGCAGGGCCATTTTAACATTTAAATACTACAAGAGTTCGCACTGTTTACAATATTTTCCATTGTTACTCGCAGCCAAAAAACTGAAGTCCTCGTCACGAAATCCCCGTTAACAACTCCCAGGCATGTGCGGTAACCTTTGACCTTTGTCATCACTGTGCACCACACAAAACACATTCGATAAATAAAAATTGTGTTTCTAGCAGTAGGCGGCACGGTGGCGTAGTAGTTAGCATGTCCGCCTCACAGTAAGAAGGTCCTGGGCTTGAATTCCTGGGCGTTTCTGTGTGGAGTTTGCAAGTTCTACCTGTGTTTGCATGGGTTTCCTCCCAGTAATCCGATTTCCTTCCACAGTCCAAAGACATGCACATTAGGCTAATAGGCTGTACCAAATTGCCCCTAGGTGTGAGTGTGAATGTGAATGGTTGTGTGTTTGTTGGGTCTGGTGAGCTGTTCAGGGCATGACCAGTTTTCGTTCAGTGTCTGAGAAAGACTCCAGCATCCCCTGCGATCCAGGTAGGATAGAGCGGTTTGGCAAATGGATGAATTAATGTAGTAGTAGTTTAAATTGACATAAAACAATTTTAAAAATAATGGTAATAATTTAGTTTTTGACATGCGTGGGCTAGAGAGGGGTGGGTGGTTTATATTCGCGTAAGTGGCCCTCCGGCCAATAGTTTGAGGCCCATACTGTGCTCTGTTAAAACAGCATGTCCATTTGGAAGTCTTCAGTGCTTCCAATCTTCATGGAAGCAAATTATGTTATGCCTCGGGACACACCCTTTTTCCCCACCAGTATTAAAATCTATTTCTCAGTGAACTGGACTGCATATGATAGGCCACTCTTACATTTGAAAATTTTTCTCAACCGTGAGCACATGTTTTACATTTCAAATCCACTTCGAAGTGGCCACTTAAAAAAAATAAAGCATCCTGAATATTATCCCAGTAGCCTTTAACTCTACACTGAAGTTACACTAACCTGCACCTCTGCTGACAATCAGACAAGCTAGCCATTGAGGCTAGTTAGCTTGCAGCTGCTAGCTAGAACTGGTAATCACTTCTTCTTCTTTCATATCTCTAGTTTTGTTTTTTGTTTTTGTTTGTTTGTTTGTTTTTTAGTATGGGATTGAAATACTCTGCAGATTCCTGAATACGCTCCTGGGCTTTTTTTGACACCCTTACAAAGGTTGATCAGTTAGAAGTTGAATTCGGGTAACCACAGGTTTGAAATCTTTTCTTAGATGTCAAAATGCTTATTATTTCAAGCTTGTAGCAGCAAATGTTTACTGCAAATACTGACCTCTGTGAGCAGGTTTCAGATCTCTCGATGCTGACGTCGGTTCAGTTTAATTCGATTGTATTTGTTTAGTGCGTTTTACAATTGACATCGTCACAAAGCAACTTTTCATGGTGCACAATTTTGGTTAAGAATTAACATAAGATCTTTATCCTGTACAGTTTTCTAATACCTCAAAATAAGTTAACTACTTACACTGTCATTCTGGACCCCCTTGGCTATTTCTGGCAGTTACCGCTGTTTGAATACCTATTCAGGTACATTGGGTGCCATTTTGGCAAAGAAATATTTAAAGAAAAAACTTGCAGAGGGTGATCTGGCTTTTGTATCCAAATGAACCTTTTATAGTATACGAAAATTATATTAGCACATTCTTTTGACTTCCTGTGTACAAATGTAGATGCTTGACATTTACATTTATTTGACATGTTTGATGCTTGACAAAGAAAACATTTCAAGATAAAAAAGGAATCATGTTGTTGGAGAAAGCTTTATACAGTGCTAATATATTAATCTATAAACAACAGTGATCTTGAGAAGCAATACGGCAGCCACTCGGGACACTCTCAGAGATAGTGGAAACCACTGGAAACAGCTGAAGGAGTAGCAGAATCCAGAAATAGCTGAGGGAGCAGTGGGAGCTGCCGGAAATCTCCATGGGAGTAGCACAAACCGCTATTAATAACCAAAGGAGTAGGGGAACCACCAGAAATAACCAAAAAAGTAAGGGACACCTCCAGAAATATCTGAGGGAGTAGCAGAAACCACCAGAAATAGCTGAGGGAGTAGCAGAAAACCCCAGAAATAACCAAAGGAGTAGCGGAAACCCTCCAAAATAGCTGAGGAAGTAGTGGAAGCTGCTGGAAATCGCCATGGGAGTAGCAGAAACCGCCAGAAATAGCTGAGGGAGTAGGGGAACCACCGGAAATAACAGAGGGAGTATCAGAAACCTACAAAAAATACAAAAGGATTAACAGTAACAAAAGTAAAAGTAACAAAAGGAAAAAGTGGGTGAACCACCAGAAATAACCGATATCCAAAGGAGTAGCAGAAACCACCAAAAATAGCTACAGGAGTACCGGATGCCCCTGCTCTAGATATAAAAGTAGTATTGGCTCCAAAGTACCCATGATGCAATGCCCAACATGGCTCTCCCACCACCTGAGGTGTATTTCAACAGAACTCTCCGAGAATTTCCCGGGTGTGACACTGCAATAAAAGTGTGTTCATAAAGTACTGGGCCACCATGATCCATCACAACATCTCTGATGCTACAATGTTCCCAAAAGGTCCTCATTCACTTAACATCATGATGCTGCTGGTGGTGAAGATGATCTGAAGATAGACAGATATAGGGTTGTGATTTATTAACAAACCAGAGGTACCCAATCCAACATGTCCTTTCTGTGTACAGGGTTGGGAAATAAGCGAAATTTAGTTCCATTGGATACACAAATGCCTTCGTGTTGGAAATCATTTACATTTCTGTCATTTACATTCGGTGCATACGGCCTGTGCTTTCAAGTCCGTGCTTTTGTGTTCACGCAAATCGGTGAGTGTCTAAAAACCCCTTTTAAGGTAATGCAGCAAAAACAACAAATCAGAGTTGCGTGTTTCCAAGTATTTCGGAAAGTAAGTATTGAATCTTCCTCGATGTCTCACAAGTTCCTGAAAGTCAGTGACGCCCCCAGTGCCTGGGAATTTGATACGATCCAATTCCTACGCCGCTTGCTGTGCAAGGGTGCTGAGTGTTGTCTCTGCGTCACTGGCTCGCTTTACACAGCACTTGCCTTATGAGTCGTCCTACCTGTGCACACACACCTGCCAACTGGAGCATCGCCAGACACGCAAGCTTTTAAATGTTTATTTCGGTTCACAACAACGATGAAATATCACGATTGTATAGCCTCGATCAATGGGACTTGACTTGTAACAGTCCAGGGATGGGCGCTAAAACAAGTGGCTGCTGATAATAAATATTTTCTTATCCCGTCAGCTGTTCATTCGGGAAGATGTTGCTGACTCATCAGTGGGGTTAAAAGTAAACTTTGGAGTCGACACGGTGAGTGAAGCCTCACCCCGTGCACAGTTCATTAAGGCTGAAGGTCTCCTCCCCTTTCCTGTTGTCACTTGAACTACAGACTAAGAACTCATCAGTTTTCTCCCAGCAGCCAGGAGCCTAAAGCAGCAGCCAAGCCTCACCTGACCTAAGACAGAGGTACACTCATAGCTTGTTCTTTTCTTGCCAGGTTTTCTTGGTGGATTGGAGCTTCCTATTGGGTCTCTTTGGGTTGTTTGGTGAGACTGGGACTGATATCCTGTTTCACTTTCCGCGGTCACACCTGTTTTCTTTCTCCAGGCCAGTCATACACTGAGAAAGGCTGTGGGGCAGGCAGCATGGAGAACAACATGACACAAATCTCTCGAGAGGACCTGGAGGAGCTCAGGGCAGCCTTCGACAAAATTGGTTAGTCATTACAGTGCAAGGTGTCAGTCTTCCTATTAGAATGACCTGACCAGCCGTTGTTAGAGACTATGGTACACGATTACTAAACCTTTATTGTCGGATCCTAGAAATATCACGGTTACTGCATGACTTGATAAAAAAAAGAGTTTAGGAAGAAATTTGTTATTTAGAATGCAGAGTTGGAGTTGAAGAGCTGCAAAGCACGCATTGGTTGTGAGCGCAAGGTGACCTTTTCCCAGGACAATAGCATTTGTGTAGCAAACAAATTGGCAGATGAACTAATTTGCTTCCCCTGGCTTCCTCTCTGCAGACATCGACAAGAGCGGGTTTGTCAACGATTTCGAGCTTCAGGAACTCTTTCGGGAGGCTAGCTTATTTTTGCCAGGATACAAGGTGCGAGAGATTGCAGAGACGTTTGCCGCCGGTGACACTAACAAAGACGAGAAGATCAGCTTCGAAGAGTTTGTCGCGGTATGCATAATCTATCCTTTTAGAATATTAGCTGCTAACACACTAATGCACAGCTTTAGCTCAAACGTCAATGTGTACTATATATACATACCCATCATTCCCTATAGGATATTCTACCAATTATCACGTTTCCATTGTTTTCCTTGTAATTCAAGTTATACCAAGATATAAGAAGTAAAGAGGTTCGGGAAACCTTTCGCAGGACCATCTCCAAGAAAGATGGGATCTGCTCATTCGGGGGGACGTCTGGAATCTCCAGCGAAGGAACTCAGCACTCGTATTCTGGTATGGTGATCTTTCTGGGTTGTGTTGTGGGCACAGGTGATGATTCGATACCAGACCTGCGTTACAAACCAGGGGTGGATTTGGTATAAAACAATAAAACCATAAAAAGTGTCTTAGTTACATATAATTCTGACCTTGAAGGCATTTTTCTTGTGTACTATCAATTATTAGTGTTATCAGTTATATAACAGTAAGAAGAAATATTAGGTCAGACTGTTATGAATACACAAAAACTACGGAAAAAATCATAACTTATCTCCTGGACTTAGTTTTTTGATGCATTATTAATCCCTCAAAGGAAAATTAGGCCTTCGTTCACACCAAAGTGGTGAACACACCCACCTGGAGCCATGGACCAGACATATTACAGTGCTCAGGGAACAATTGGGGGTTCAATGCCCTGCACTTCATTCATTTTTTTATGCTAGTCCAGGGAATCAAACCAGCAACTTCACTTACTCACTCTCATTCATTTGCCGAAGCGAGGAGCCTGGAGCCTATCTCAGCCAACACTGGGCGAAGGTACACCCTGAACAGCTCACCAGACCATCGCAGGACCAACACACACACAACCATTTGCACTTTTACGCCTAGTTGCAATTTGGAGCAGACAATAAAAAAAGCATAATGTGTATGCTTTCGGACTGTGGGAGGAAACCAGAGTACCCGGAGGAAACCCTCACAAGCACAGGGAGGACATGCAAACTCCACACAGAAACACTCAAGCCTGGAAATTGAACCCAGGACCTTTAATAAGTACCAGTAAAAATACTGGGAAGGTAACCTGTGAGGTCCAGGAGGAGTTGAACTCCTAGTCACTTCACGATACAGAAACCAGGATTAGCTCTTGCTGTAATGAGCAGCATAGGGGGCAACCAGGGGGCAGCATAGTGGTGTAGTGGATAGAACGTCTGTCTCACACTAAGAAGGTCCTGGGTTCAGGTTCTGGGCTCGGCGAGGGCGTTTCTGTTCTCTCTGTGCTTGCGTAGGTTTTCTATGGGTACACCGGTTTCCTCTCCGAGTCCAAAGATATGCACATTAGGCTAATTGGCTGTACCAAATTGCCCCTAGGTGTGAGTGTGAGTGTGAATGGTTGTGAGTGTTGCCTGTGATGGACTGGCGAGCTGTTCAAGGTGTACCCTGCCTTCGCCCAGTGTTGATTGAGATAGGCTCCAGCCTCCCCGTGACCCTAATAGGATTAAACGGTCCAGCAAATAAGTGACTGAGTTATTATACCTGGGAAGTGAATGGGTCGTTTTAAAGGTAGGTGCCTGTGTTTAAAAATGATGATCTAGAACTGTTGGGTAAAAACCCAGAGTCGTTTCAACTCAATAACAATCTTCCAACTTTAGAGACCTGACCAATGGCCAGATGATTTTCATAATCTGAACAGGAAGTGCAGAAGCTCAACTAGTCAAGCAACTGGGTAACCTGAATATGCACAACCTTCCCAACGTAACTTTTGGACTTAAGTTAGCGACTTTATTACAACCCTTTGTTCCTTGCCGTACCAAATTTGATTACTGGCATTGATGGAATTGCATGTGTAGAGTTCTCGAGTTCTTGAGTTCTCAGGTTTGTAGCACTTGCTGAAATCTGAGCCAGAGCGCCGTCCCATTAGAAGCAATGAGTTGCGTGAATGAAGTCATTTTATGGGCCTCGGCTGAGCACGATTCCCATCGGAAATCTGAGCATGTTGCTTCTATTGCTTATGTCTTATCTGCCTGCAGATGAAGAGAAAGTGGCTTTCGTCAACTGGATCAATAAGGCCTTGGCAAACGACCCCGACTGCCAACATATCATCCCTATGGACCCGGATACCGACAGTCTGTTCACATCGGTGAAGGATGGAATACTCCTCTGGTAAGATGATTCCACCATTGTTTTCCTCTTTATATTAGGGGTGTCAAACTCATTTTCGGTCCCTCGTTCAATGACCTGTGCCAAACAAAAAAGCAGATTTGATTAAATCCAAATGCTTTGCATAAGATTTCAACACCTACCACACTTTTCCACGTTGCACTGTGGAACTGAAATGATTACAGTGGCATTATATATTTGAACGAAAGGTATAAAAATTCTGACTCCATAAGTATTTACCCCTTGATTCATTCGCAGCAAAATGATTAACCACTCGCAGAAGGAGACGATCGATGAAAGGGTCATCAACAAGAAAGCACGCAGCATGTTCAACATGACTGTAAGCACTTACACTTCACATATACATCATATACAATTCATATATTAATGGATCCATGGATGGATGCACAGGCAGGCAGATATGTAGATAGATAGAAACATGGATAGATAGAGGGATGGATGGATAAATGGATGGATAGGTAGAGAGATGGATGAATGGATGAATGGATGGATGGATGAATGGATGGATGGATGGATAGGTAGAGAGATGGATGAATGGATGGATGAATGGATGGATGGATGGATGGATAGGTAGAGAGATGGATGGATGGATGAATGGATGGAAAAATAAATGGATGGATGGATGGATGGACGGACAGACAGTCCCTAGTATAGAGATAGATAGATAGATAGATAGATAGATAGATAGATAGATAGATAGATAGATAGATAGATAGATAGATAGAT
>JBCNYH010000011.1:22619963-22631133 GCA_039654325.1 Tandanus tandanus | reverse complement strand
TTCTGCCCTGCGATGGCCTGGCGAGCTGTCCAGGGTGTACTCTGCCCTCGGCCAGAGTCGGCTGAGATGGGCGCCAGAATCCCTGCTGCCCTAATTAGGATTAAGCACTTCAGAAAAAGAACGATGATGAAATTATATATTTTTAGTTTCTGTCCGGCTAAACATCAGTACAGTAACCTGGTTCAGGATATTAAAGGGACAGTATGTAGGATTTTAACTTTAGAAGTTCCACATTGCAACCAAGTAAAATTTCATTCAGGGTGCACGGTGGCGTAGTAGTAAGCACGTCTGCCTCACAGCAAGAAGGTCCTGGGTTCGAGTTCTGAGCTCGCTTTTGTATGCAGTTTGCATGTTTTCTCCAGGTACTCTGGTTTTCCTCCTACAGTCAAAACACATACATTGGGCTTATTGGCTGCTCCAAATTGCCTGGTTGTGTTTGCGTGTTTGTGTGTGTGTGTGTGTGTGTTTGCCTTGCGATGGTCTGGCAAGCTGTCCAGAATACCCGGAGGAAACCCACACAAGCATGGAGAGAACATGCAAACTCCACACAGAAACACTCAGAGCCCGGGAATCGAACCCGGTACCTGGTTGCTGAGAGGCGGATGTGCTAACCACTGCTCCACCGTGCTGCCATACTTGGCAAATGTCTGTTCTAAATAAATAATATATCACTAATTACTGTAATCAACCAATGAGAATTTAGTATCCAAATGTATGTTGAAGTTCTTTCCCAAGATAAACTTGCACAGAATTCAATGCCGTCGTAAAATTCCATGATGTTCTAATAAAGTCAAACCTGTGCATGTTCGCAGTTGGAGAACTGTAACTACGCTGTCGCTTTGGGCAAAAATGAGGCAAAGTTCTCACTGGTGGGCATCGGAGGTGGCAACATCAATGAGGGCGAAGTCAAGCCCACGCTGTCGCTGGTGTGGCAGATAATGAGAAGGTACTTCACTCACCTTTGTGTTGGAAATGTTCATTAAGAGACATCTATACACCGATCAGCCATAACATTAACACCACCTGACCGGTCTGTGGCTAGGCAGCAGGCCTGCATGTTCAGGCTCCTTTCTGTCACAGTCAGCACACACTAAACTAAACTCAGTTTGTGCTACAGTAGCCATCACTAGTCTTCTCATGTGGATCAGTGGACCTTGACCAGCCATGACACATTTCACAGTTTACTGGTTATCCTTCCTTGGACCACCTTTGGTAATTAGTACTGCACACTGGAAACACCCTGCAAGACCTACCATTTTTTGGGGAAGTAGATCCAGTTGATTAGCCATCACAATGTGGCCCTTATCAAAGTCGCTTGCTCGGAAATGTTATGGCTGACCGTTTGGTCCCAAACGCTTTAGGTTGTAGTTGTGGTAAAGATTGGAAAGGTTCATAGTGGTAACGTGTCACGTGTCCTGCATGCAGGTACACCGTCAAAGTGCTATCTGACATTGGTGATGGAGAAAAAATCAGCGACCAAGTCATAATAGATTGGGTGAACACCGCGCTGAAGAATGGGAATAAAGAATCTACTATCAGCAGCTTTAAGGTAAGAGGTTGTCTTCTGGTCTACTGGATTTGAAGCATGTTGGATTTGCATGTACTCTCCTTGCATGGGTTTCCTCCGGGTACTCCGGTTTCCTCCCACAGTCCAAAGTCATGCACATAGGCTAACCGGCTGTTTATTTTTGCCCCTAAGTGTGAATGGTGGTGTGTGCGTTGCCCTGTGATGGTCTGGCGAGCTGTTGAGGGTGTACCCCGCCTTCACTCAGTGTCCGCTGAGATGGGCGCCAGCCTCCCCGCGACCCTTGTAGGCCTGCCTCTCAAACTAAGTCAGCTGGGATTGGCTCCAGCTTTCTTTGTGACCCTGACGGATAAGCAGTATAGATAATGGATGGATGTGTTTGGTGAAGCCCAGCCCAGAGAAAAAAATATTACAGTTGTTGCTCAGGAGATTTGTAGCCAGTTGCACCAGACAAGTCTGCAGATCATCCTGTAATCCATGTGTCTGCACGACATTCTTCAAAACATATCAATGCTTTCAGGACAAATCAATCAGCACCAGCCTCCCAGTGACCGATCTGATTGATACGATTGCACCCGGGGCCATCAAAGAGGAGATGGTGAAGAGGGAAGACTTGAGTCCTGAGGACATGCTCAACAACGCCAAGTAAGTAAACCCTCAAGCGTCAACCGGTTGACCGGAGACCAAATACACTCAAATCTCCCTCTCGTATTTTCACAGGTACGCCATCTCAGTGGCGCGCAAGATTGGCGCCAAGGTTTACGCGCTGCCTGATGACCTGGTGGAGGTCAACCCCAAGATGGTGATGACCGTGTTCGCCTGTTTGATGGGGAGGAGTTTGAAAAAAGTGAAGGCCTGATTGGGTCTGATTATAATTTATTATCCTGACGTTGGGATGGTAGATCTGTTTGACTTTATTCCGCTGTTTAAAAGGATGTCACATTTAAAGTAAAACCTACACCAATCAGCCGTAACATTATGACCACCTGACTGGTCTGCGGTTACACAGCCCCGTACGCAGCATGCTGCACTGCACTGTGTGTTCTGACTCTTTTCTGTCATAGCCAGCATTAACATGTGAGCAGAGCAGACATGCTAGCCTTCGCCAGTCTCCCCATGCCCATTAATGAGCCTTGGGTGGACATGACACCCCTACCACGTCAACGGTTGTTCTTTCTCGGACCACTTTTGGGGTAGGTGTATACCAGTGCACACCAGGAACACCCCACATGACCTGTTATTTTGGAGATGAATAGACCCAGTCATAATGTTATGGCTGATCGGTGTGAAGAGCATACCTTGAAATAGATGATTTTCCTAAACAGGTGGAGTTGCTCGAGCTTTGCAGTTGTTACATTTTTTTTAGACATTTCTTCACATGTCCTCTCTTGGTTGCAACACTTTTTGTTCCTTAGCAGCAAAAAAAGAAAAAAAGTAAAATCTTTTAGATTTTTGATGCTAATTCACCTTTTCATATGTGACGACCTCCGTTTTCTATTAATCTGTCTCTTTTATAGTTCACAATCTGATTCCTACAGCAGAACATGATGCTGGTGATGACAAATAGTTTTTTTTTTTAAATCAATCTATTGTATTAATATTTAACAATGTTCATAAAATGTTGTTTACTTTCAACAACTGATTAAATACAGCAAATAAACCCAGATTCTGACTCGTTGCTACAACTCTTTATATAAATTCCAACAACTCGCAATGACTTGGAATTTACTGATGACACATTTCCTTTTGGTTGAACAGAACATTATAACATGATTAGCGCTCCATGACCCAGGGGTGAGTGGCACAGTGGCATAGTGGTTAGAATGTCCTCCTCACAGCAAGAAGGTCCTGGGTTCGAGTCCTGGGTTTCTGTGTGGAGTTTGGATGTTCTCCCTGTGCTTGTGTGGGTTTCCTCCGAGTACTCCGGTACTACTTGGATGCAAAATTAAGAAAAAAATCTGCTTAGTGTTTTTTGTGCAATCAGACGAAGACGGTAGCTTGATTTTAGGAACACGAAACCTTAAAGCTCTTTATATTTACATGTGACAGGCAAAATTTCTAACAGAAAAGCCCCTGAGGAGTGCAAACCTCCACCAAGCCAAAAAAAAAAAAAAAAAAATCACATTACAGCACCCTCTGCTGGGACTGCTGTAATACCATACTTTCAAAAAAATCCCGAAAAAATGCATGAAATCATTATAATAACCGAATCATGAAGCAAAAGCACTTGTGGTTTTAATTTTAAAGCTGTTGCGCCTCCATCTTGATCTTTTCCAAGCTTTGGATTTTAAAATGGGTCGTTAAGAATAAAAAACCCCAAAACATTCCAGCATGTTAATGTCACATGAAACTTCCCAAGTCCAGACGAACTCCCTGTAGTCTCGGTGAGGTGAAAGTGCTGAGAGAAAACGCTCTGTTTTTGGTCGTCGCAGTGAGAAACAGTCGCTGGGAGACTACGGGGTGTAGAGCGTAACGTCCTAAATCGGATCGTTTTCCGGGGTTTCGGAACGGACGATAAAAAACACGTTGGCTTTCAAGAGATGTCAGCGACACGTGAGCTTGTGGGAGTCCAGATGGACTTGCTGTGACGCTGCTGGAGTCTGGAAATCATTAGGACGTCCAGTGCGGCGGTGGATGTGTGTGAGAGGGGGTAGATCATCACCAGCACACTGTTGGTCCTTCATCCAACACTACAGTGGAGATTACTGAGAGTCTGATTCATGAAGAATAGAAATAAAGTTTCTATATATGGATATAAGGAAATTTCCGTTGCAAAAACTGCTAAATTGCAGGTTAGCCTATAACAGGGAACATTAACGTAGTTTAAAAAATTTGGTTAAAACAACCAGATTTATTGAAAATACAGCTACATTTCTACTCTACATTTTAGAATAAAATACATTAATAATAAAATTCATACATTAATAAAAATAAATAAATGCATAAATCAAAGAAAAAAAATTTATTTTTTTAATTTTTATATGAGAAATGTTTGCATGCATATCCACTTTTGACAAAAACTAATTGTTTACATTTATGTTTGTATATGATATAATGGTATAAATTACCCCGGATTTCCATTTCATTCCCATAAATTTCAATTTCCAACTTGGAATATTTCCAAAATTCTCCATTTCAATGTATTATATATAAAATGATTACTGATTATTAGGTGCAGCCTTTCACTATAAATATGAAATACTGTGTGTGTTCCAAAAGCAGAGTAAAAAGTGACCCACTGGATTGATGGACATGATGGACAGTGTTTGTTGAAACAACTGCAGAATCTGGCGTACCAGTCAAATTGTTTAAAATAAATAACCCAATGTGTGCATTCCATATTTTCCAGACTAGAAACATTTTTTATACAACAACTAAAGCAACAATTACAGTATGTTTTATATATAAAAGTACATATATTACAAAATCTTATATGTATAATAGTGATACAGATATTTGTTAACATCCCATGTTGATGTAGCATACAGATCCAGAGGAATTTGGGGGGAGGGGGGTGTTGATGACTACAAATCCAACATGACCACCGCCTTCGGTCAGCAGCGGACATTACTCAGGACAGCCAGGTCCCTCTGCTTTTTGGTTTTGAAGGGCATTACGAAGTTCTGAGGCGAGATGACGCCCTGACCCTGCTCGTCAACGAAACCCATGACAATGTAGTTCAGACCTAGAGACGGAACCACACAAAATAGTTAATAACTTAATAATAACAGTTTATAAAGTACAGACATATATCAGAGCAGCATCAGAAAGCACTGATATTCAGTATAATAATAATATAAAGATAATAAAATGGATTTCTTCCATATACATAAAAAAGTTTTGACTTCTGCTCTCGGATCTACTCTCGGAAATTCCACCCTGGCTGCTTCACGGCTTTTTCTTTGCCCTCCAAGCAAAACGGTTCTGCTTGACTTCTAGATTCTTCTATATACCGCATTAGCTAAGCTAAATATACTGACATGAAGGCATTTCAGTTTCAGTGCAGTGTTATTACCACTGGCATGGACAAATATACCGCAAACACACGCGGGGCTTTAGATTACATGTAATGACGCCACAAATAGCAAAGTGGCGCATTTTTCTCTTCTTTTTTCTTTTTTTTCTAAAGCAGAGACAGAAGAAGAGCGGTAGGGTGGTGTAGTGGTTAGCACGTCCACTTCAGAGCAAGAAGGTCCTGGGTTCGAGTCCTGGACTCGGTGAGGGCGATTCGGTGTGGAGTTTGCTTTTTCTCCATGTGCTTGCTCTGGTTTTCTCCCACAGTCCAAAGACATGCACATTAGGCTAATTGGCTGTTCCAAATTTCCCCTAGGTATGTATGAATCTTTGCTCAGCTCACAAGTTCTGGTGAACTGTTTAGGGTGTACCCCGCCTTCACCCAGTGTTGGCTGAGATAGGCTCCAGCCTCCCCGCGACCCTAATAGGATTAAGCAAATGAGTGAGTGAGACAGATGCATGCATTCTAATGTATTCCTGCACAAATCCCTGCAGATGGGCGTTTAAAGGGGAGATATTATGTTTTTTTTCTCCACTTTTTTAACCCATAAATGTTGTTACAGCGTTGAGTGCCAAAAAACAAAGTTAGCGCATGTTTAAGTTTTCCCTTTGGCTGTAAACACAAAGTTTTCCCATTTAAAAAAAAATAAATAAATAAAAAATATTTTTTTGGGCACACTAGTACATCCCAGCATGCTGGGGTTTCTGATTAGCTGGCCTTCCCCCACTGCCCCTCCCATGCCTGCAAAGGCTCTATAAAGGTGACCAATCAGAGCACAGAAGGTACAGAGAGCAGAAAAACCATGAAGAAAGGAGGAAGCCAAACAGGTCACCTAACACATGCACTCAAAATCAGTGTTTCAGGTGGAGGTGCAGGGGGAAGAAGCTTCCTGAAGAACCATGGAGTTTTTTGGATTAGGGGTCGTATTTTGGTGCTCGACTGGTGTCTGATATGAAATATAAAGATCTGAGTATGGTGGACAATATCTGCCCTTTAAACAGATGGATGTTAGCGTTATTAATACGCTGGTACTGATAGCCAGTGTTTGAACAGTTTTAATTGTTTTAGGTTAAAAGTAAATAAAGCTGTTCTGCTTTTTGTGAAGGAAAAACAAGTAGCTGAATAATTATGACTCAAATCATTTTCCTTAAGGAATTAAACCCAAAATCTGTTTATTATTTGATTATTAAATAATTATTTTTATCTCAGACACCTCCTTCACAGCTACTGAATGTGGGAAGAATTTTTGAGTCATCTTTATTTTTTAATTTTTTTATTTTTTGACCCCGGTGTTACAGATACTCGTCCGGTAGGATTTCTTTAAGGACTTTTAAAATCCTCAGCACAAAATAACGACTGGTTAGAAAGAACCGGAATAAATTCATTTGCTTATCGGAGCCAAATGGTTGCTAGGAAACTGTCGTTAAATCACCAACGCGAGTATCTCCTAAAACATATTATAAGCCCGCGCAGGCTAGCAGCGTGTTGGTTGCATGGCGTTGCATCATGTAAACAGACAAACATTGCTGTCTAGGCTTTTCTCACCATATTTTCCTCTATAATTTAACCCGTTTGGTTGAGTGACGAGCTGCAAGGTTTCTTTTTTTTTTACAGGAACAGAAAGTTTTGGAGTTTTGGAGGATAATGAGGGAACTTGTCATTCAAGAAATTGTTTGTTTCGAGATCTGCTGGATGATAAATATGATAAAAATGATTTTATTCAAGTGACAAGCAGAAATAAGACAGAAGCATTTACTTGCTAATAAACGTTTGTTTTGTCCACAACCAAAGAATCAAATATGTCTCATAGCGCTTCGACTCACCTCTCCTGACTAACGGGCATTTCTTACACAGGATTGTGACTCTAGTGCTCATGCTCTTCCCTGCCTGCTGGATGGAGAGGTTTCCTTCCTTGTACACGTTGATGATGGAGAAGGTGGCGAGCACGCTCTGTTCCCTCATGGCAGCTGAGACGAGTGTCCCCGTCAGCACTAAGACAAGACGACACGAGAATATCAACTCATCCTCCTCAGGATCGTGTTGTACTGTGAGAAACTGAGCGGTGTGGTTGTAGCGGGGTTATGTAATAAAACGAACAGTACGGAATGCTAGCAGTAATAAATAGGATTCTTTGTCCTCGCTATGTGGGTGGAAAAATAAATAAAACAAAATAATTCTCAATAAGTTCTTTAGATACCTATTTTTAAAATTTTTTAATTTTATTTTTACCAAAGTTACTGAAGCAGTAATGTCTTTCGATTGTTCCACTTCTCTTGCACTTCTGCTTGCACAGAGCTTCAGAATACACCAGTGCTGGTTATAAGGAGGAGAAGAAATCATTAGCGCCACAGTACAGGAAACAGCAGGGCAATTTCAAAAGTCTGAGCATGCACAGGAAAATTCCATATTCTCGATTCTGATTAGTCAGAAGGTGCTGATTCTATTTTTATTGTACTTCTATTACTTGAGACTAAATACTAGAGGCCCCCGATGGGGGACTCGCACCAGCTGCCACCTAGCCATTATAGCTTGACCTACAATTATCTTTTCATAAACTTGTTTCAGCCTTTGTTCCCAAATTCCTACCCTGACAATTTGATGGTAATATGCCAAGCAGTTGTTGAGACATAAACGTGCGGGGCCACAAAAATAAATCAATAAATAATCCAAAAGCACAAACTGACAAAAGTGAAAACAATACCAGTTATGCTATCAGATGGTAATCATGTGAAAGAAGAAAAGCATCCACATGCAAATTGTTGATTTTTCCAACAAACAAACATTAAATAAAAACCAGGAATCCCAGATTAGGTGCCATAGATTATAACCACCTACAGGCGGAACTTGTAGCATTTGTAACCTGGTTTCACATTGATACTGAAGTGTGTGGGGTCATCATGCTAACATCTACATTTAATTACATTTACGGCGTTTGGCAGACGCCCTTATCCTGAGCAACTTACATTTTTCATCTCATATATACAACTAGCAGTTGAGGGTCAAGGGCCTTGCTCAAGGGCCCAACCCAGAACCTTATCCACTGAGTCACCATTGCCCCTTGGCAGAGCTCTCTAAAGCAGGGACTGCAAGTCATAAAGTGCTATTAATTAGCTAATTAGTTAAACCAGGTGTGTTGGGAACAAGAAAAACACTTAAATGTACAAGACTCGAGAGATGGAAGGAATATTATAAACTCCATACGACTAGAGTGTCTGTAAGTAAGAGTTACAACTGTTGTTGTAAAAGTGCACATGTCTACACCTAAAAAAGAGATTGGAAAACTCGATCTGCGTGGAAGGCGTGCCAGGAAAACTGCATTCGCAGTCCAAAAGGAACATGAGAGCAAGACTACAGTTTGCCAGTGAACACAGAGGAAAAGGCCAGACTTTTTGCTTTCTGGACAGATGAATCAATGAACTATTTTTTCACATGACTGTGGATTAATAGAAAGATAGATAGATACTTTTGTTTTAAGAAACACAAAACAAGAGAGTTGGGTAAGAGGACAACTTTTACAGCTGTTCTTTCACAGATATGTGACAACTATATGTAATTCTGTATGTTTTTTTAGATAAAAAATCTTTAAGAATTGTAATTGTTAGAAATTTTTGAGGAATAAAAGTAATAAAAATCACTGTGAGACGTTTCGGGGAGGCAACACTCACTTTGCTCCACAGCACCACCCTGTGGTGTATCATTGTCCTTCAGTTGCACATCCAATTAGTGTTTCATTTCTTAATTACTGTTGAAATAAAGTCAGCATCCCTGCCGTAAGTTGAAACGTTTCAACATATTTGAAAATTCGGTGGCTTAAAAAATCTTGTTATAGAATAGAAATCAATCAGCATCTGAGAATTAAACATTCCAGAGAAGAGGAAAAGGAGAGCAGAACAAACCTAAAGGTTCTGCAGTGGTGGAAGGGGCTGCAGTGACGGGTATGGGGAAGTCTGCAATGGTAGAGTTCTTTGGTTTGAACGTGTAATGGCAGATGAAGCCATCGGCGGTGAGACTCAGATCAGAGACGAACTGGATGAACACTTGACTGCCTTCAGAGTAGATCGGCCTGAATACGGACATGACAACAAGTGCCTTTACAAATTTCATTAAATAATCTGGCGGAGATCATGACTCTGTAATCATCAGAATATCATCACAAAATTCATTTAAAATGTTCCAACCAATCAGCACCTTCCAGCCAATCAGGATCCAACAGCACTGTGATACTACAGACTGGTTAAATTCCAGAATGCCTTAATGAAAGCAGATGACTGTGGAGAAATCTGTGAAACTGACCACAGCACTAGAACAGCAGAGATGAAGCTCTTACGCAGGAGGGCTGTCGCCACAGAACTTCCCGATCCGGCTCACCGTACTCATTTCCGCTCCGTTGTAAACAGCCATGTGATCGTACCGGCAGTAGTTATCCCTCTCCACGTCAAACTTCTCAAACTTCAGCTCAATTATCTAACATGATAACAACTCATGTTAACACTGTCTTTAAAATCCACTTTGTTACTGTAGTGTTTATAAATGGTTTAGGTTAAGTGGAAAATAACACTGCAAGTAGTTATAACACTAGTAGTGTTATAAGAAAATAATCAAATCACAGCAACGCCACTTCATCACACCACTCCAGTGCTGATTATTTTTCTTCCACAGCACACCCATAAGTGCTTTATTCCTTCTATATCATTAGCAAGCAACATATTTTAATTTTATCATTAACACTAAGTAGGCTTGGATGATATGATGATATAATAAAAGCAATATCGTAATAAATTATATCACAACACACTTTCATTTTTAGATATTTTAAATATTGTGAAGCTGTTTAAGGTGGAAAAAATGTATTTATACGTTTTAATAAAAAAATGCTAAAATAACAAATTTCCTGCAATTTAAAATAATAAATTATAAATCTTAAAATATTTATTATAGATTTGTTTCCCTTTATATTGTAAAACATTTTCATATTTTTAATTATTTTTTTGTAGATTTTATTTTTTTTTGGTGAGCTGTTTAGGATCTGCCCCGCCTTCACCTGGATATAGGCTCCAGCCTTCCTGCGACCCTAGTAGGATTAAGTGTTTTGGCAAATGAGTGAGTGAAGTGAGTTGATATTTATAAGTATTTTTAACACAACATTACAGTGTTTTTGGAGTTTGTGTCAAAGCTGCATATCATGATACACGTCTTGTATTGTAGAAATTTTCTCATCATAATACATTATTTTTGTCATATCGCCCACACCTGAGGTGAATTAGTCCTGGGTATGCTAACTCACCTGGTGCTCAGGTGCTACAATATGCCACGAGCAGGTAACACCTGGAGGATAATCTCTATCCGGCCAGTTAGGGGTCATGAAGGTTCCCGAGGGTTTTTCCAAGATTCCGCCGCAGTACCGCTCTCCTAGCAAACACACACACACACACACACACACACACACACACACACACACACACACACACACACACACAGCAGTAACCCAGACATTGGGCATGTCTTCCAGCTCAACCTTTAACGCAATGGAGAAGTTTTTCACAGCTGTAAAAATATCAAACCGCATAAACGGCATCAAAAGTGAACTGAGGATTCAGTGGCGCTGTGGTGTAACACACTCACTCACACAC
>JBCNYH010000011.1:22595227-22608402 GCA_039654325.1 Tandanus tandanus | reverse complement strand
TAGATAGATAGATAGATAGATAGATAGATAGATAGATAGATAGATAGATAGATAGATAGATAGATAGATAGATACTTAAGTCAGAAATTTGCATACATGTGCTTCTGTTTGATGTTCTTACTAATCTTGCTAACAACGTAACTAGCAATGTTAGTCTGTCAGCTACTATCAGATAGCTTTGTCATCTAAACGTCTTTGTTGTTGTTCTTGTTTGCTTTGTTTTTTACATTTTGAAGATAAATGTACTTTCAAATGTCACAAACACTGAAATTAGGTTTTAGTGCCAGAGTTTTAGTTCTCCTGTTTTCTGTTTTGCTAACATCCTGCTGCCAACATGACTAGCATTTATATCTGCTATTCTCATATAAAACCTCGGCCACTGGTACCACCCTGTGAGAAAGATTGATACCGCGATTTGTGAGCGTACACACTTGCACTAGGTATCAAATTTGGCCCAGAATAAATCGATGCCAAAATACACGGAAAGAGCCCGAGAAAAAAAAAAAGAGAAAAAAAAGAATGTCTCGCCAATGTGTCAGTAGGTAGTAGTTCACACATTTCAGTCTCGTATGACGGGTATTCAGAGTACAGCAGGGTTAAATCCCAAATGGCTCCTTACTTCCTATATAAATAGCATAGACATGGTATGAAATAATGGCTTCCACACTTATTGGAAGGTCTGCCAGCCAACTCGGAATGCCTCAAGGCTGAATCCCAAATGTCTACCAAGTTTCAAGGGGAGGGAGTAATGGCTTCTACACCTACACAACTGTGTAATGCACTCATCGCAAAGTCAGACAGCCACTTTCCAGTAATTGGTGTATTCCAGTGTACCACTACTTATGGTATGAAGTAAGACTCCTACACAGTGCGTTCCTCTTATTACAAAAAAAAAAAAAAACAAGCAATGTATCTATTTATCTGTATTTTGCACAATTTTCCAAATTTGCCACAGATTACAAGGGCAGGCTGAAAAGTTCATAGGTTGACCATGATGCAGTAGACAAATTTGACCAAACGGGGTTCATTTTTCAACATAGTCTCCCCTGCAGTCTGCACACTTCTTCCACGGATGTTGCAGATCCCCTTGCTCTCTCATTACTCGTTAATCAGCCTATGAACTTTTCGTATATAAGTACGAACGCAGCCAACCACCTCAGAATGAACAGCAGGCAGAATATAGCACCTAAAACACATAAACAATTAGGGGCAAATGGACAGGGCTGTCAAACCCCCCTCTGGGCGGAGGGTGAAGTTTCAAATTCGCACATGGAAATCATGACGCCAATTGCATGGTTTGTTTTTGCGTGAGGGGGTCTGCACGTATCGCATGTCTATATATGTTTTGACTCGAGTCCATGCTAGGACCAAGCCTGTATTCACTTTCTGCACAAAGCCGGGGGGGTGGGGGTGGGGGGGGGAATTCCTCCCTCCCTCCTTCCTCCTCCTCCTCAGAGAGAGAATCGTGATTCAATGCGCCATTTGATTTACAGCTTTACGTCTATATTTATTCTTTTGGCAGTCCATGTTTTCCAAAGCAGCTTACAAACCAATGCCTAGAGCTGTGCAGATGAAGGTTAGGGTCCTTGCTCAAGGGTCTTCTTTGGAAGTGTTGGGATTTATCCGTACAGCCTTCTTGGTCGGAAGATTCCTTTGTGATAAACCGCCTTGAGTCTTTCCCAGAGTCTCTAGGAACGTGTAGTGAATTTAAGAAAAGGGATCGACGAAAGGTCAAAAGATTGTCTTTTTTTTCAGTTGATACGTTTAGAATTCTTCAAGAAGTCTTCAAGAAATGCCAGAAGGCTCAATCATTCAATGACCGCTGCAGAAGAATAGCACTGATACACCGATCAGCCATAACATTATGACCACCTGACTGGTCGGCACCTACACAGCCCAGTGTGTTCTGACTCCTTTCTATCATATCCAGCATTAACAGTTTGTGCTACAGTAGGTCAGCATACCAGGAACACCCTGCACCCTGCTTCTTGTTATAACAATATACTATTAATCTTTTATTGTGTAAGGAAGAAAAACTGGCCTTCTGTACACTATCCTGCTTAATGCATACCAAAGAAATCAATAATTTGATACTAAGTATTGATTTAAAAATGATTTATTGCTACCGCTAATGATGGACGACTTAGCAACGGTTTGTTATACTTAACGACAGTCCGTTCTGAAGGAATAACCGATCACTGAAGGTGAAGTTGGCACCCTTCCTTTCTCCCCGTGATTGCGTGGGTTTCTGCCGGGTACTCCGATTTCCTCCCACAGGCCAGAAACATGCACATGGCTGTTCCAAATTGCCCCAGGTGTAAATGTGAATGGTTGTGTGTGTGTGTGTGTGTGTGTGTGTGTGTGTGTGTGTGTGTGTGTGTGTGCCCAGTAATTACAAAATAGTACAATATTGTTATAACATGAAAAGTGATACTGAGACAGTTTTCTCCATATTAAAAAAAACATATATTTCTTTATACAATGTTTTTAATTTCCAAAATATTTTTTAAAAAATTACAAGATTGTACAATATTGTTATATTATTAAACAATTCTTTAAAAAAAAATTAAAGTACAGTACATTCTGATTTGTTTTTCTCTTTATGAAAATATATTTATACAAAAAATTATTAAAAAAAGTAAATATTCTTAGAAATATTAAGAAATATATATAAATACATTGTAAATTATTGTCATAATGTGCACATTATTTAAAAATATGTTTACAAATAGTAAAATATTTTTATAACAAGAAAAGTTATAAAAAATATTTAAAAAATGTAAAATAGTGCAATATTATTATTATTATTATTATTATTATTATTATTATTATTGTTATATTATTGTTCATTTATTTATTCATTTTCCAACCCGCTTAATCTTAATTAGGGTCGCGGGGAGCTGACTCGGCGCATGGGGCGGGGTACATCCTGAAAAGCTCACCAGACCAATGTAGGGCCAACACACATAAAACTACTCACACTCACACCTAGGGGTGATTTGGAACAGCCAATTTGCCTACTGTGCATGTTTTTTGGACTGTGCGAGGAAACCGGAGTACCCAGAGGAAACCCATGCAAGGAGAATGGGGCCGCCATTATTATTATTATTATTATTATTATTATTATTAATAATCATTCATTCATTCATTTTCTGAACCGCTTATTCCTAATTAGGGTCACGGGGAGGCTGGCGCCCATCTCAGCCGACTCTGGGCGAGGGCAGAGTACACCCTGGACAGCTCGCCACGCCATCGCAGGGCAGAAACTCGCTGACGGCTATGCAGTCTCCTCTTGACGAAAATCTATTATTAATCATATTAAGACTTATAAAACAATATTTTAAAAACAGGAACAAGTAGCTTCCTTAGAAGATAATGTAATGGAAGCTCCATGAAACTAGCTACCTTGCATCATTTAACATACTTTTTTTTTCCGAGAAAATTTTTGGCTGAAAATTCCTTCCATCAGTTTGTATTTTTAAATCTATTTAAATTTAATTCTACTCTTAGGGTTGTGTATTAAGTCCTCTGTGCAAGTCCTTGTCAATTGGTGTTACTATGGAAACGGAGATGTATTAAAGCAACCAGTCAGAATTGAGAATTTTCAGCAGAACTGCTTTTGTTATTTAATTTTTGGTCGATATAAAAATAAGAATTCAGCCTTTTTTTTATGTGTATTTCTTTAGGTTGGGGCGTCTCAGTGCCTGTGTGCATTAATTTCTGCTTCACTTCAAAGTCTCTTTGGATAGAAAGGTCTGGAAACGAGTAATATAAACGTGAAATTGCTTGTGTTATCCGGGCCTCTTGCTTTCTGAGAAAGAGCTCCATGCGCCACACGATGTTTATTACTTACTGCTCAATAGAAATGCAGATTTCTTCCTCTACTCCCATGAGATAAATTGCTTGGAAGGAGAGTTATTAGCTTTGACAGTTATTCGTTGGCTAATGTACACTTCTAAGCGAGAGAAAGGTTTAGTTTCTTGCAATCAGAGCGCGTTTAAATTAACGATGTTGAGCAATGAATGATGGGGGAATTGAGCCAAGTAAAACTCTAACGCTCCTATATTTCAGCAGGCATGAAAGCACTTAATGGACAGTGAAAACGCAGGTTAAGATTAAAGATGTGGTTTGAAGGAAAAAGACACTCAGACAATTTTCTAGTTTGCGCCGCAATGAGCCGAGACGAGTTTGATGTCTTAGCGTTTGTGACTCTAAACCGCAAGCCAGTGCTTTTGAGATGTACTGAAGTGGTTTGGGACACAGTGGGACTTCCTGTCATCTAGAAAACATAAAAACGTTGCGTATATATGGGGTAGGGGATGGGGTTGGGGTGTTGGTAGTAGCTCAGGGGTGCAAAAAATGGTAAGGGTTCAGTTACATCCAGTTCCTTCCAAAGCGACTGAAACGACTTCATGGTTTATGGCTACAAACAAGACATCAATTTAAAGCGGTTCTGTTTTTGTTTCGCGCTGCTGCTTCACGTTACCAGTCACAACGCCTGGACAGATCAAACGTCCATTTCGAATAAACACATACATCTCTGTCTGACTGTCTTTAAACGTTGTTTTTAAAATGTCATCACTTCACAGTGGGTCTAAATAAACGTACTACAAAAAAATAGAAACAAAGGGAAAAAAAACGTTTTCTTCTCTCAATCTCCATTCCACCAAATCATTTACATAAAATCACGTGATTGGCCGCATCTGCTACAGAAGTTAGCAGGAAGGCTCATGTTTCTGAATTTTTCCCATGTGTTGTTTTTTCAATACATTTCTTGATGCATCAACTGAAGCCATTGACAGTAAAAAATTCTAGACCTTGACACTCCACAGGGTTTGAATGGAGAGACTTGATTTGTGGTACTTACTTGGTGGCAGCATGGTGGCGTAGTGGTTAGCACGTCTGCCTCACAGCAAGAGTCCTGGGTTTGAGTCCCGGGCTTGGCGAGGGTGTTTCTCGGTGGACTTTGTGTTCGTACCATGCTTGCATGGGTTTCTTCGCGGCACTCTGGTTTCCTCCCGCAATCCAAAGACATGCACATTAGGCTAACTGGCTAATTGGCTTGAGTGTGAGTGTGATCGGTTGTGTTTGTGTTGGTCCAAAGGTTGTATAAGCTAAGCTAAGCTAGGCTCCAGCCTTCCCGCAACCCTAGTAGGACAAATCAATTCAGCAAATGAATGAATGAGGTACTTAGTGCGGTTCTTTTTGACCATCTGTGCTCAGGTTTGATGTCTTAAGCAACAAGAAGCTGCGCCAGTACTGACCTACAGCTGGATGCGCAATGACGCTATGCTCACTGGAACAAATCAAAGCTTTGCATCAACAACACAACTCTGTTTGCGTTCTCAACCTTTGGGATTGATTTTACCAAGAGTAAGGTTAGATGTCATACTTTTTTTCAAAGATGGATTGAGGGGGAAAAAAAAGAAAAAAAGACTGACTTTATTCGAAGTTCGTGTTTTGGTCAAGCGCTGGAGAGCTGAGAAAAAAATGGTATTGACTGATCCATACAGGGTGGTTCTGTACCACGGAACAGCCAATCAGTTTGCATGGACTATTAACGCAATTCAAAAAAATGGTTTATTAAATTGCAGAGACAGCATGGTGCAGTCTGATTGGTCGATACACTGGCATTGGTTGCGGTATTGCTCTGGACCGGTGTGTATCACCCTAACTTAGCCGTTAGCTAGCTGCACTGTGCACTATGATCTTTAGCTTATTTTACAGGAAGTCGAAAGAGACCTGTCATGAATGCAGCGGAGATATGATACATATGCTAGTCAAGAGAACAGAAAACACAAACAAGTTAACAAGAACAAACTAAGCAAAACAAGCATGAGGTAAAGAAAACGCCGAAAACATGGAATATACTTAAAACTCAATCACAAGGGTGATGCTTAATCTTATTAGGAGGCTGGAGCTGGGGTACACTCTGGACAGCTCACCAGACCATTGCAGGGCCAACACACACAACCATATGCACTCCCACTCGCACCTAGGGGCAATCTGGAACAGCCAGTTAGCCTAATGTTAGCCTTAACGACTGTGCGAGAAAACCTACACAAGCACCGGGACGGCATGCAAACTCCACCTGGTCCGAGCCTGACCAAGACCTTGTGCTCAAAGACCATGTGTTTAAGCATTACAGTTTAATCACTAAATATTTTTCTTTGCTTCCCATCCAGTATCATAACCAGACATCTCTGACAACGCCTATCATCTGATATTTAAAGGACAAATCTTTTATGTTGCACCATTTGTCAGCGAAATCACACCTGATGATCGCCGAGCCCGAAACGAGATGAATCAGGTGTATATTTTGCAGGGATGCATGAAAAAATGTGTAGTGTTGGGGCTATTCAGGGTCCGAAGCTGAACATCAGTGTTTTAGAACCTAAAAAAAAAAAAGCACTCGGTCGGCACAATTTCGTCTCTCAACAGGAGAAAAAAGGCACCGAAGATGACACGAGCCAGCGAAACATGAGAACCCTGACAGTAGGCATGACCTCGGAAAGGCTGCACTCAGGTGGAACTGCAGCCACACTTTATTTGCGGGACGTTGTCCTTTAAAAGCAGTCGGCCTCAGTTTAAAGGAGACGAGGCGTTGGGACAATCAGACGGCGTGATATTACATTACACGTATTTATTTATTCATTTGACAGAGAGACGTGCAAGTCAGGCAGAATCCTCACAACCTTTCCGGTCACACAACTGCTGAGCTGCAGTGAATAAACTTTATTCTAACGCTGCTGCGTTTCCAGCAATAACAGCTCGTGGTGCGTTTGTCTAAATGACATGATAAAATTAATTATCACCTGAAATAAAATGCATGCATCAGACCTGTTATAAAACATTCATTCATTCATTTTCTAAGCCGCTTAATTCTAATTAGGGTCGCGGGGAGGCTGGAGCCCATCTCAGCCGACTCTGTGATCGTGGGGCACCCTGGACAGCTCGCCACGCCGTCGCACTCACACAACCATTCACACTCACTCTCACACCTAGGGGCAATTTGGAACAGCCAATCAGCCTACTGTGCATGTTTTTGGACTGTGGGAGGAAACCGGAGTACCCTGAGGAAACCCACGCAAGCATTACTCCACGCTCATCGAACCCAGGACCTCTTGCTGTGAGGCGGACGTACTAACCACTGTGCCACTGTGTTCATATTTCATACATAATTAAATATATTTCATTTATTATGTGTGTCCTTTCTATTGCTTTCTGTGTCTGGGGGCGTGGCTTGGGGGTGGGGCGTGCCTGTCAGTCCCAGTAATTGAGGAGTATCGTTTAGTCTGTGTCATTCACTTCCAGTGAAGGAGGTGTGGCTTGTGTGTCTGTCGGTCATAATGAACGAGATGTGGTCTCTGTGCTTGTTAGTCCTAGAAGGAGGTGTGGTTTCTGTAACAAACTCTCCCACTGAAGGAGGCGTGGTCTGTGAGACTGTCAGACTCAGTGAAGGAGGCGTGGCTTTTGTATCAGTCAGGCCCTGCGAAGGAGGCGTGCCCTGAGCCTGTCAGTCAAAATGGAAGGATGCGCGGTCTTTGTGCTTGTTAGTCCTTGAAGGAGGTGTGGCCTCTGTAACATTTAGGCTCACTGAAGGTGGCCTGTGTCTCTGTCAATCATAATGAAAGAGGTGTGGTCTGTGTAACTATTAGTCTTGATGAGTGAACAGTGAGGCACTGTCGTGGAGGCGTGGCCTGTGTGTCTGGCATTGTACAGAAGGAGGCGTGGTTTCTGCTCTTGTTAGGAGGCGTGTTTTTATTCTAAATTTTAGGCCCTCTAAGGGAGGCGTGGCCTGTGTGAATGTCCGTCCCAATAAAGAAGACATGGTCTCTGTGATTGTTAGTCCTTGAGGTAGGCGTGGTTTCTGTAAAATACAGGCCCATAAAAGAAGGCGTGGCTTGTGTGTTGATCAGTCATAGTGAATGGGGCGTGGCCTATATGCCTGTCAGTCTCAATGATGGAGACATGGCATCTGTGTCTGTCAGTTGTGTTGTCAGTCCCGATAAAGGTGTGGCCTCTCTGTCTGTGTGATGCTGAAGGCGGTGTTCCGTGTGGGCTAATGCACCTGTTAGTCTTTGAAGGAGGTGTGGCTTCTGTAACAATCAGTATAATAAAGGATGAAATAAATGAATTAATGAATAAATGAATATTATTTTATACCAGATTCTCATAGCGCTGCTCAATATCTGTCGACTCTCATCCGCCGAAGGTCTTTACAGCGCTCTGATCAGAGGCATTAGAGTCAGGTGTGAAATAATGTCTCCAGACACACCGTGCCGGATGTTGATTTATCTCAGACGAGGCGCTGTAAAGTGCTCTTCTGCCAAATGGCGAACTGTAGCAATCAATACTTTTCAATTGATTTACGAGGGAACACAATCGTGGAATCAACACCCTGCCTGTCAGACATCCTCCTCCGACATAACATGATGCCAAACCTTTAGTCTAACGAGTTCGACTATAAATAAAAAGATGACATTTTTAATAAGCCTAATAAAACACCTGAGCCATCGGCAGTCCATTTTGTCATCACACAACCACCTGACATTAAGCAGCATTTAATTTCCCATCACCTCTGGGAGCTACAGTCATGTATTTCTGTCAAAACACATATTTTAATTAAAAAGAATATTCGCGCCACTCTCCGTAGATTTCGACTGTTGTATTCACTGACAGGACATTAAAAGAACTCTTTAATGTCCTGGCTAACAGTTCTCTAAAACAAATTACATATAAAAAAAAAAACTCAGATTCTACCATGAAATGAAATCTCAGTCATTTGCTTGAGGCTTGTATTTAAAAAATGATTGACTTGTTTGATTATGATTTTTTTATTTTTTATTTTTCCCCATTTTCTCCCTAATTTTTAGCCGTATCCAATTCCTACCCATCAAGTATTGCCTTCCGTATCACACGACTACCACCAACCAGGGAGGGGCGTAAGCGTGCACACGCCCCCTCTGTGACATGCGATGCTGCCACCCGCCTCTTTACGAACTGCTGCGCATGCGTATTTGGGTGTGGCCTAACACACTCAGAGGGAAAGCGCTATCCGCTCCCTTGTACGAATGAGCTCACAGACGCCCATGATCGGATGGTGATCGCTGTGAGTGACAGAGAAGTGAGCGTATGCCATCCATCCCTCCCATGAGAGCTCGGCCAATTAGCTCCCATGGACTCCCGGTTACCGATGGTTGGGCATCAACCTGGATTTGAACCAGTGATCTCCAGCTTCATAGTCGTGCACCTTGTCGCATGCATAGTCGCCACTCAGGAGCCAAATATTATAATTATTGTCCATACAAAATATTTTCTCATTTCTGATTGGTGGCCATCAACTAATCCCTGGAATTCTTCTACGAGCTGACATATTCCATCACTGATATTGGATAACTTGAACAGCATGCACCAATATCCCTGCGTTAGCGTAATAGCATGCTAACTAGCTAGTAGCACTTCTGACTGACTCACACCGGCCGGCTAAGATGCACTTTCCTCCATACACCCAGATAGGCCATACCGCACTGACAACTCATTCACTGCTAGCATAACTAGCTAGCTGGCCTGTTTCTCGCAACAAGTCACACTGGGTGGGAAAAAAAAAGTTGAATTCTTGTCTATTTAAATGTCTTCAAATACTTTTATTCCATATTTTGTTGCTTTACGTAGAATTTGTCTAGAATTTACAAAAATTGTGTCAGCAGAATAGCATGCTAACTAGCTAGCGGCACTTCTGGCTGACTCCTACCGGCTACAGCGCACTTTCCCCTGGACTCCCTCATTAGGTTATTTCGCACTGACAGCTCTCTCACTGCTGGCATAACTAGCTAGCTAGAGCCATGCTCCTTGAAACAAGCTTATAAAGTCACTTTTGATGGGGAAAATGTCTAATTCTTGAAAAAAGTGTCCTTACAATCAAATACTTTCAGTCAATATTTTGTTGCTTTACGTTGAATTTTTTGAGAATGAATCAGAAATGGCGTTGGTGCTAACTAGCGAGAGGCGTTTCTATATGACTCACAACAGCTACAATATTTTTTCCGCTGTACACTGTCATACCGCACTGACAACTCGCCCAGTGCTGGCGTAGTAACATGACTGTGTGCTTTGAAAATATTTTGAATGAATAACAAAACAATTATAGAATTCAGCTTTCGTATAATATGGATAATTATTTACTTTTCGGGGCGGGGTTTACAGCCCCCTTGATCAAGTAATTCCCCATATCATACTTCGCTTCTTACAATAATTACTTATGCTTATTTTTTGTATAGAACATACAAAAACAATTGCTTTTTTTCTTGGTGTGGCTTTTGAAGGGTTAATTTGTATACACAGATAGTGTTTTTGGATGACAAAGAGTAGCTAGGAAGAAGTCTGCATTGAAAATGGAGGCATGTCTCTGGTGCATAAATATTATTATTATGATGAGGACCAAAGCTTTAAAATGATGAACAGTGAGTGTTAAGTGTAAGGTCAGGGGCGGGCAGGAAATTAAAGGGACAGTGTGTAAGATTTAGTGGGATATCTACCCTTTCTTAAACAAGTGTTTTAGCATGGATAGATTGTGTTTATGGATATTTGAACTTGCTCATGTGGAAGATTTTGCTTTGAAAGATGTATTTTTGGCGATATCGCATTTTCGTCCAGGTACGTCATTTTCAACTTACTTAAAACACCACCGTATTATGTCGGAGCGGTTCACATTTGACATATCCAAATGTTAGGCTATTACATCAAAACATCCCTTGTGCACAGTGCATTTTCATAACCTTGATTTATTATCCTGTAGCTTCATGTGTTTTGTGCCCAAAATATATATCATGACAGCCTGATCTGCATCAAGTGCTATTCTGTAACCTGTTGGAAGCCGTACTGTCCTTTAAAAACGAAAAACCATCTAAACGACGCCTCTTGAGGAGCCTTGATGTGAATTTGAATGTTTGACAAAGAGCAGATATCCCACAAACCCACCATGCACTTTGTGTATTAATGATAAACTTGGCATGCTGAGAAAAAACACAACCAGACCGAAAAAAGTGTAAAAAAAAAAAAATACAATCAGAACGTAATTTCCTCCCTACCCTCTTAATCGACGCTGCCGAGGAGCCGAGTGCTTCCTGGATGGAAAATGAATTCTGAGTCAGCCCGCTGGAGATTAAAAAGGTGGCAGGGATGAATAATGATGGAGAGAAAAGCAGCAAGAGAGAGAGAAAAAAACGTGGTGACTCATCAATACTCGCAGCCGAGAACTTGTCGGCATGAAGCACCGCAGCTGAAGCGCCTCGCTAATGGGAATGTTTTTCTTAGGTTTTGGTCGACTCTGACTATCTGAGATGAATGTCTTAGGAGGGTATTCCTGACACCGGCACAAACTTTACTTGATTTAGAAAAAGGGTCAAAAAAATTATATTTTACGGCTTTTTATGTCCATTTTTCCCAATAAATAGAATAAATAGATAAATAGAAGGGCGGCACAGTGACATCATGGTTAGCACGTCCGCCTCACAGCAAGAAAGTCCAGGGTTCGAGTCCCGGGCTTGGCAATGGTGTTTCTGTGTGGAGGTTGCATGTTCTCCCCGTGCTTGCATGGGTTTCCTCAGGGTACTCCAGTTTCCTCCCACAATCCGAAGACATGCACATTGGACTAATTGACTGTTCCAATTTTCCCCTAGGCGTGAGTGGAAGTGCGAATGGTTGTGTGTGTTGGCCTGTGATGATCTGGTGAGCTGTTCAGGGTGTACCACGCCTTGACCCGGTGTCGGCTGAGATGGGCTCCAGCCTCCCCGCGACCCTGATAGGATTAAGCGGTTTGGCAAAACAGTCACTCAGTGACATCAACACCTCCTTGATTTTGGGGCATCGCACCAGCGAAGCTGGCTATAATCGTCATCTGTTTTGTTTCATGTGAGTTCTTTGAGGGTGTAACGGTAACTCGCTTAGCATCAGGTTGAGTCCCATGACCCACAGGGTTGATTATTTTCCTATAATCGCACACCGCCAAGGGTTTTGATCTTTATTATCGGCACTCTCTGTCTTAATGTCCCACTAGTGTGTGGCATGACCCACACACACTGTGATGATGTCACTACCACCCTGGGACATCCCATCCGCACAGTTTTACTTCCTGTTAAACATCTACAGTAAAGCACTGAACACTGAACACAAAAGAAAAATGAATCATTCAGTAGAAAAATATATTTTAACGCTCAATCAGCTGCTTGGTACCGTGAGTCAGAGCTACTGACATTACAGGAAAGATCTTAAATAGGTTTGTTGTGACAGAATTGATCACGCAGCTCTAATCTGCGGCACTTAAAGCGACTACAAACACCAATTTTCTGATATTTTTCCCCCTTTCTTGTTCATCTGACCTAACAGCCCCTCAGCTCAAGCACTAAAACTAAAAGCCGTTTTCGTCGCCTGGCTGCTCTCCACCATATATATATATATATATATATGAGCCTGGTGAGTCACATTTTTTAACTTTGTCTTGAAAGCTGGCCACATGGGTAGAATACTTTATTCACCGGAGTATACAGTGGCCCTGAAGTACACACACTCTCTATCATCGCTCCTGTATTCCCCGGCCCTTTCCTTCCACTGGCTGCGTCCATATGTAGCGAATCGGGCCCCTGTTGAGGCACGCTGATGAGAACAGATGTGAGATCTGGACAAATTTGAGCCTTTACATGTGCTGCATGTGTGAATCAGTCCAGTCTTTATAAATTATGCACAACCTTGGTCTTATTACATACTTATACTGGTCTTATTACATACATATTCTGGTCTTATTACATATGTATACTGGTTTTATTACATACTTATACTGGTCTTATTACATACATGTTCTGGTCTTATTACATATGTATACTGGTTTTATTACATACTTATACTGGTCTCATTACATACATGTTCTGGTCTTATTACATACATATTCTGGTCTTATTACATATGTATACTGGTTTTATTACATACTTATACTGGTCTTATTACATATGTATACTGGTTTTATTACATACTTATACTGGTCTTATTACATACATGTTCTGGTCTTATTACATATGTATACAGGTTTAATTACATACTTATACTGGTCTTAATACATACTTATACTGGTCTTATTACATATGTATACTGGTTTTATTACATACTTATACTGGTCTTAT
>JBCNYH010000011.1:22527211-22537352 GCA_039654325.1 Tandanus tandanus | reverse complement strand
GTGTGGTTGTGTGTGTGTGTGTGTGTGTGTGTGTGTGTGTGTGTGTGTGTGTGTGTGTGTGTGTGTGTGTGTGTGTGACACCAGAAAGACAGGTACAGCTGAACATTCGTTGAACGCATTACAGCCAGGATTCATCTGCTAGCTGTGCAAGTCCTCGCTGTCAATATGTGATTCTCAACTGTCTGCTGGAAAACTTGTGATTCCAATTAGACACTGTAGACTTACACACACACACACACACACACACACACACACACACACACACACACACACGCGCGCGCTCACACACACTGCAGATATGCTGCAACACAGCACTGCCTCAGAGAGAGAGAGAGAGAGAAAGTAAGTACAGCGACTGGGTGATTCATTAAATGAACATTCACACAGCTCTATTCCAGCACGTCCTACGCCTCCAGATAACAGCCTCGACCCGCACCTCTGTCTAGGAATGTTCAAAAGTAAGTACGGTCTCGCTGATCTCCACCTACTCAGCACAGGATTCGTCCGCATGTCTCTCTTCCCTTCCTGTAGCTCCTAAATGCATCACACGAGGGCTTGGAAAGTCTTGAGCGGACCGACGTTAGCTCGCGCTTTACACGTAGTGTTGAGGTGATTATGAGACACCACCAGCTTTATGAAGGAAAAGAAAAACACGGAATGCTAAAGGTTGAAAATCTGCCCACTGAAGAGGGGACTGTACCGAGTGGGCGTAAATGTGATTTTTTTTAATTTATTTATTTATTTTTTGGCGATTGAAAATATAAACACATAAAGAAATAAAGCAGAACCATGAACAGTACATCTTTGGTGCCTTTAAAGAAACCCTTTCACTTCCCAGGTATATCAAATAAAGATGAAATACAGCGTTATCTCTTATTGGTAATAAAATGGAACGTCTTTCTGAAACCATTTGCTTACTCCTGTACGCAAGTCTCAATGACCCCTGTACCGGGCGCTATTATATTAGTGAAAATCGCCATCTTTTTCATTTCTCTTGAAATCGTGTCTATTCTATTTCTTAACGATTCATCTCAGACTTTTCCACTCTCTACGGATCGGTGTTGCGCTGCCAAGTTATCGCGCATACGCAAGATCGTTTCTCTGGCCAAGCGGTCTTGTTACTGTTATTTTTACAGACACAGAACCAACACAAGATGTAGAACTGGTGCTCATGAGCTGGGGTATTCACTAGGGAACGGGCACTTTTGATGTACAGGTGTTATCATTGGTGAGGCCTCATGTTAGATACTAAAGGGAGACGAGGTGCACCCTTGATGATACCACCTGAGTGACCAGAAAAAGGCCAGTTTGGTACCTTTATTCCTGAGATTCTTTGTTCTACTTCTCATGGCCTCCAAATCCTCAAGGCCCGAGCTTCACCCCTTGAGCCTGGAGCTGTGGAATTAAATCTGCTGACCTCCGAACAGCCTTTAGAGGCTTGCTTAATGGCTGATTTATATTTATGGCCCACTTAAACACCCGGTGAAGCTCGGCTGCTTTTCGCTGCCCCGCCTGAATGACTGAGTGACTTTCTCCAGCTGAACGGTGACCTCTTCCAGAACTCCTTGCTTATAAGTGCTAGTGTGCGGATTTCAGATCCAGCAGTGACTGCGCTGTGACTTTCTTGCCCCACTGCGGCCCACCCTAATGCACCGAGTGAATGGAGAGAGGCTCAAAGAGGAGATTAGAGTCCCTCTGTGTTTGCTGATGGGATTGGGGAGAAGGGGGGCGGGGGGGTTTGGGACCTCCTGCCAGAGTTCCTGCCAACAAAGAGCAGCAGTAAATCAGTGGAGGGAGGCAGTGAAACGGCAGGGATAAAAGAGTAAAAAAAGAGCCCAGCAGGGACCTCATACATTATCCGCTGGTGTCGACATACAGTAGGAAAAGTAGAAGGCAGGATGGGCACAGGAGGATCCTTTCACTAGCCTAATACGGCCACCAGTGCTTAGCAGGACCACCATGTGGAATCGAAGCGACTTTACGCTCAAGTGGCCTTTGGAGGCGGCCCAGAGGAAATCGCTGGAAAATGCTATGTGAGTCTCTGCTTGATTCCCTCCCGCCCCCTTTGTGCTCCTTCCAGCCCTTCCCCCCACCCCCATGTTTTCGTTCGCCTTCCTCCTTCCCTTCGTGTACCTGATATTCTCCGTCCGTGGCTGACATCTGCCACCACTTGCCTGCGCAATCACACGGCTGAGAAAGGCCACGGATTACCTCACCAAGAAGTCATGCAAATCATCACTAGTGCGCCCCACCCCACCCCCTCTCTCTCCCCCCTTCGTCCCCTCCGCCAGGCTTGATTAAGGATTTTAAAAAAGGATTGCACAGTCTGACTTCTCTCCGTTCTTTTTGCTAATACACTTGCGGTATAGTGCAGTCGAGCACTCACTTTTATGGTAATGAAAGGAAAATAAAACGCAGTACACCTTACTGCTCATAAATTACCCAGCCATTCCTGGCTGCGGGTTAAGCGGCGCAATATAGACTCACACTTTCACGTTCTCTGGACTGTACTGAGGCTGGGGTCACTTTCAAATCGAGAAGAAAATTCCACTAAAATGTAATCAAGGGGCGGATCCACTTTTTAGGCCCTCCGTGTCGACATGTGGAACGCATTAAAATAAATCGATGGCACGGATCAGCCGGGCCCAGCGTGTGACGCTAGTGAAGACGGTCCAAGAAGCAATTAAGAACCACGAGAAAGGAGCGCAGTGATTGATCACTCGCTAAGGGCCGCGTCACGGCGATGCCCCTGTCCTTGCCGAGCGGTTGCTATGGCAACTGGAGGAAGGAGACGGATTCGAGGAGGGAGAGTTGGGCTTCGGAGTGACTGACCGTGCACCTCTTCAGTAAGGTTTTAAAGATCTTAATGAGTTCCACCGCTTCCAGAACACGATATAACTTCCATACGGCATATCTTTCGCTCTCGGCGAATGCTGTACTGTCACAAAGCTTTTAGAGAAGACAAAGTTCACGCTGTTATCCATTTACGACCAAAACACTTTGTTATGAGAGCGGAGACACGGAATAGAACTCTTTCGGGACCATATTTTAAAGCAAAGCCCGGTGCCTGTCACATCCTTCTTGCCTGATTAACGTCAGTGAATGTCACAGTGACATGTGGCATCTTGAAGAAGACACTGATAGGCAGTTTAACCTTTTACGACGGTTTTTTGGAAGCCATTACCCTTTAAAGGCGCAATAACTTCCATTCAGAGTTTGCTCATAAATGGAGATGTGGCTTAGTTCAGACCATCGTTTTGTGCAACTGCCTCAGTATGAATGGAAGGACAACAGAACATGTTATTACAGGTGTTGGGCTGATTAGCAATGTAGTCGTACAGCACTCTTCATCACGGGGCCGTGCGGCCATTCAGATTCTGGAGAGGATGGATTCCCAGCATGCCTCTGCCTCCCTGGAGGCTATTTAAATAAATCACTGAGACAAGATTTGAAATGATGGCACTTAATATAAATATATATTCAATCCTAGGTTACTAGTGAGTGCGCACTCTGATTGGCTAATCTACTCCCAGGATATCAGCTCATATACTGTAACCTCAAACGTCACCAAAAAATAAAAAATAAATCGAAATGGTTGTGAGTCGTTCCAAACTAAAGCTCATGCTAGACGGCCTTTTTTTTACCGTTCATTCAAGACTAGATTGAGAGAAGCCAGTTGAGGTGGTTTGGGCATCTGATTAGAATGCCTCCCGAACGCCTCCCTGCTGTGGTGTTTCAGGGATGTCCAGCCGGGAAGAGACCTCGGCGTCGACCCAGAACACGCTGGAGGGACGTACAGAACACGCTGGAGGCATGCTGGAGGGACGCTGGAGGGACGTACGTATTCCTTTTTATTTTTAAGAATTTGACAGGTTTTTTTTCCAGCAAATGCAATTTTATTGGTCTACTGAACTACTACTGGATTTGAGATATTCAGCTAACCTGCTAGCTCCATGCTAAGAAGCTAGCTCCATGCTAACCGGCTCTCCTGTAAAGTGTTTTATGGTAATAACGTATACATTTTTTTAATTTTCAAGAGCTTAAATACAACAATAAGCAGATATAATAAAACCGTTATTCTACTTCCTCTCATCGAACATGGACAATAGCCCGCCCAGCTGGCGCCTCACGAGGATATGAGATCATATTTGACTCAAGGTCATGGAATAACTGTTAAAAATTCTATATTTATTTAACATTTATGGAAGGAGTCTCCGGTTTCTCAAGCTATAAAGGTACGATTTGCGGTTTCTTTGTAGCACGGAGACTTTAGTGATGGAACGAGTGATGAGAGATGGACTAACCTGTTTCATGAACGTTCCACAGAATTACATTTATAATATATACAACAGATTAAAAAATTGGTGTCTACGGGGCTGTGGACTAGAAGCAGTGTGTAAAGCTCTGTGGGTGGGTGGGATGTCCCAGGGTTGTTCAAAAGTATGTCCCTCTCTGTGACATCATCAGAGTGTGTAGGTCATGTGACACACTGGCAGGGCAGAGTGAACCATCACACTTGTACACCTATTTATTTTGGTTCAAGGAGTTATAGAAAATCGAACAATAATCAACTTTATGGTGCTAATAGTGGCATGACTTTGTGTTGGGCTGCCCCATACCATTCCACTAGTGATTGTTTTTCCATGACAACGATTCCAAGTGTTTTATTCCTTATATTCGATAATTGTTTGGTTTATTTACCAAATCGTAACCGAATACTTGAGTAGCATTTGCTGTTGTTAGATTTTAAGAAATCTGACTCTAATACCTTGATTTTCCGTATCTGAACCCAATACACTTTAATTCAACACTTCATTCAAGGAGCGGCTTCAAATCAAAATCAAAAATTTGGCATGATATCAAAACCTTGCTCATAGTTTTATAAAGAAAAATAAAAATCTGTGTATAAAACCACTCAGATAAATATTTCCCCAAAATATCGTGTCAGACCTTTGTCCTTTGGTGGGTTCATCCTTCCAAATCCATAGTCTTAATGCTTTAAAAGCATGGTGGCGTAGTGGTTAACACGTCCGCCTCATGGCAAGAAGGTCCTGGGTTCAAGCCCCATTCCTGGCAAGGGCGTTTCTGTGTGGGGTTTGCATGTTCTCCACGTGCTGGCGTGGGTTTCCTCCGACTGTGCAAAGACACGCACATTAGGCTAACTGGATATTCTTGATTGCCCTTAGGTGTGAGTGTGAATGGTTGTATGTGTTGGCCCTGCAATGGCCTGGTGAGCAGTTCAGGATGTACCCCATTTTCACCCAGACCCAGCTGAGATAGACTCCAGTCTCTGTAAGCCTAATAAAGGATAAAGCGGTTTGGAAAATGGAATGAAATTTAAATAGGCGTACCGCCAAAATTGGATTATTTTCCACATGGCTGTTCAGAGGAAATTTTCAGTCGTATAAAATGCTCGCACGGGGCCTTTAGATGTCTGAAAAGCCTATCAGAATTCTTTTTCCAAGCCAGAGGGTCTCGTCCCCAACCTCAACCGTTCAAAAGTGATGGTGACTGACGGATTTGGGAAGGCAGTGACAAGGAAATACGCAGCCGTCCGACTGATCATGCTTTTGTTTACTTGTTGGTCATAACAGTAAAGTTTTGGGCCATGCAGGGTGGGAAGGCCACCCAAACAGCAGCTGGGCCTCAGCGAATCCTCCTGAGGGCGTCAGCGCTGCCTTCAAATCAGCCAAGCAGATGTGTCATGAGATTAATCAGCATCCAGGACTTCTTGGCGCCGTTGCACCGGGGTTTAGTGCCCTAGTTCAGGTACAAACTTCTTCCCCCGATCGAGCACCAGGTGCAAGTTTGCAACAAATCAACTACACAATCCTGTCGGCTTGTCTCTCATATGGGGACCGGGCCTGATATCCCTGATATCGCTCCAGGATTCCTCTATGCTCTGCGTGCAGGGAAAAGAAGTGAGAAACAAAAACAAAGGGCGATTTAGCCGCAGGTATTGGAGTGGCACGGAGACGCCACTAGAGGATGAAATTATGAAGTTGTGACGCGCCGAGAAACAGATGGTAAGATTGCATTTCGGCCTCCCGCGGCGTTCACTTAAACAAATCGCAGAGCAGAGCGTGAAGGCAAAATCGCCAAGGACTTCAAGTCGGGACTGATGCGGAACGTGCTTTCATACCTTTGTAAAAAAGTCTTTCATTTTTTTCCCCTCATAAGAGCATTTTTTTGGAAGTGTGTGTGTGTTTTTTTGGGGGGGTTAGAAGCCCTCGACAGCTAACCTCCAGATTCCTCAACAACGTTTGGATGTCCCTGAAAGAAAGAATGAAGGAAGATGAAGAGAAAGGCTCTTTTTCACTTAGGGAAACCAGATCTTGAAAGTGACACTTTGGCAACTCCAGACTGGATTGATTATATCGTTTGCACCAACACTGTGGTAGACCGAATTATCCTTTGCTCCTCTGCTGAAACTCCCATCAAAGCTCTGGCATGAGCGCACCACTGAGGTCTCCCTTTAATCAGATTTGCTGGAGTGAAAACACTCCGGCGCACAAAGAGGCCATTGATGCCCGGTTGATGTCAACAAAAGGAGAGTCTTGACAAGGGAGGCGGAGCGCAAGAGCAGAATGATGGAGAGGGAGAGTGAAGAAAGAATGAAGGAGAAAGCTAGGGGAGGATGGGAGATGGCACTTTTTTTAACATTACCATTTGCATTGCGTGGAGCAAATCTCCAAGACCACCATCAACTGGTGAATAGATAACTCGAACAACGGAGCTGGTGTAATATTTAAAGACTTAGCGTAGCGGTTAGCACGTTAGCTTAGTGGTTGGTGGTATGATAGAGTAGTAGTTATCATGTCCACGCAACAGCAAGAAGGTCCTGGGTTCGAGTCCCGAACTGTGTGGAGTTTGCATTGGCTTCCCTGTGCTTGCATGGGTTTCCTCTGGGTACTCTAGTTTCCTCCCATAGTCTAAAGAAATGCACATCAGGCTATTTTTCCAAATTGCCCCTAGATGTGGATGGAAGTGTGAATGTTTGCGTGTTTATTGCCCTGCAATGGTCTGGCGAACTGTTCAGGGTGTTTCCTACCTGCGCCCAGTGTCGGCTGACCCTAGTAGGATTAAGTGAATCAGCAAATGAGTGAGTGAGTGAATCACAAACTTAAGGCCTCTTGATGTGTCCAAGCTTTTGTGAATTAAAGATGGGGTTGGGAATCTGGAAAGCTTGCAAAATTTTAAAGTAGCATCTCTTCAGGGCTCCGGTTAAACCCTGGATTGCCCTCGGAAGTCCTTCCACAGCCACACTGCGCTCCATACTGCTGGTTTGTGTACGGGTAATGCTTTAAGGCTGAAATTGAGACATGACAGTAATACCGTATGACGATCTGACATGCCGCTTCTGATCTTCGTATCCGTCATGCACGGTGACATTGGACAAACAGTGCAGCGCGGTCAGTCACAGCGAGCCTTGGGTTGGAAATGAAGTTAGCATTATAAGGGATAGGAGATTTGATTAAGAAGGAAGTTGAGGTCAGATGGAGGCAAACCTCCATTCAAGTGAAGATCTGTCATGTGGAAAAGTAATTATTTTGATGCTAACCAGAATGAGGCGGTTTGTAAATACTGTAAATCTTGTGTTGGCTATGTGACTGATAAGCCAAGGCTACCGGGGAACTTTCTCGATAAACAGGAAATGTTCGACGTCTATTATCAGATGTCCTTGGGAAGACGCCAAAGGTGGACCATGTAGACGCCACACACTAGCATGTGTCTGGGAATGGTCCATCAATCAAGTGTTATCAGATCAATTCTGGTCCTGCTGGTCCTTTTCAAGTGATTCAACAGACATTTGACAAATATGGTTAGGGATTACGTACGATACATATGGAGGAACGTCCATTTATAGTTACATTAAACATCCGCAAACATACATTATCTCAGCTGTAAACATTTGTTACTCTTGACGTAGTGAACAGATATCTCCCCATGGTGGACGTCAACCATAAATGACCAAAATGGATAGAAAAACAGCATAAAACTTGGTGGAAGGGTGGAGCTTGGGCCGAGGAAGAGCCTGTAAAATGTTGGGGCAGATCAGAGTCACAGGGTGGGCGGAGCCATGAACTTAATTTCATTACTATTGCTGGTATATAATTTGGCCTTGGTGGAGTTCCGAGTTCTATGATTTCACTTTTTGTTTACTTGGCATTTAACTAGTTCTTTTTAAAACCTGGTGCAGTACGGTGGCATAGTGGTTAGCACGCTGCCTCAGAGCAAGAAGGTCCTGGGTTCGAGTCCAGGGCTTGGAGTGGGCGTTTGCATGTTCTTCCTGTGCTTGCGTGGGTCTCCTCTAACAGGTTTGAAGACATGTACATTAGACTAATTGGCTCTTCCAGATTGCCCCTAGTTGGCAGAGAGTTGGCTGAGATAGGCTCCAGGCTTCCAGTGACACCAGCAGGATGACGATACAAAAAGAATCAACCAGTCAGAATGAAGAATGTAACATCGCTGCGGTACAAATATAGATTTAATACTTTCACTGTTACGGCCCATCTGAGACAGAGCTGCATTGTTGTTACTCTATACAGGGAGCATTTACATTCCGCTACAAAAGGCGTCCTTTGGGAAGCACGTCCATCCTGTGTGAGAAATGAATTTGCACCCATAACGACATGAAAGCGCTGTAATCATAATGGACGGGAGGGGAACAGGAATATGAGAAGAAATCTCAAAGGCGTAGCATGGGTTTGAAAGTGACAAAGCTGTGGTTCTGGGTGCCAAAGGGGCAGCTGGGGGTGTTAGCAGTGGCAGTGGCGGTGGTGGTGGTGGTGGTGGTGGGGTTACTGTGTCACTCAGAATGCGAAATGGTGATAAACAATGGCAAATTGGGACGAAGACCCCCAGCTGGGCTAGTGTGGCCTCCCGCTGGGGTCTGAATGGAAGAGAAAATGGCAAACACGCAGACGTTTCTCCGAAAAAGGATCAGGAGAGCTGTGCTATAATTGCTTAGAAGAAACCCAGACGTCCGCGATCCCTTGCCTGAACTTGCGATTGAGTTTTAAAGAGACTCGATCACGGCTCGCACGCCAACAAGAACAACAACAGCAACAACCTGGGTGCAGCTCACTGTGATCCTGACTCAGGAGCAGGATGGCATGCTGTCTAATTGGATAAATGAAATCTTTTTTTTTTTTTCAAGCGAATCTCCATTTCCTGATGCCAAACAAGCAGAACCGCGTCTGAACTTGGGCCCCCCGTCTCCCTTGGGCTTAATTGTGGCAGCGGCGTACACAGGCTGGCCATTGTGTTTTGTGTAGAGATGGGATTTGCATGCATGTTAGACAGGATTACCCATGGCGGAGGCCATGCTGGGAACTTGAACCCCTGCGGCCTGCTGTCACTTCAGTGTCTTAGCGCCTGGACGATAAAGGACACCGACATCAATTTTTTGGCAATTTCTCAGGAATTGTTTTTTTATCCACTTAGTGCAATGTTTGACGGACCCTGCTGTTCTTGGTGCCGATTTCATTGCTCAGGCTTATTTATCTTGAAGTTGTCGTGTCCTTAATTTCAGGACGTACCTCAGCTACACTTACTTAATTACCATCATGTCTTCTTAGGAAAAAAAACCCACTTCCCTGAGGGTTATTTGGATAGTTAAGTGTCCGTAGCTTGATTACAGGGTTCTACATGAAACCCTCAGATAGAAAAACATTCAGTTGGAGGGGTTAAAGGTCAGAGTTCGGAGTTAAGGGTTTCCCCAGAGACAGACGACTCAAGAACACTTCATGGGTGTGGATTTAAAAGTGTTTGGATTGTTTATAAGGTGAATTTAGGTTCTAAAAGTGCCTTTAAGACGTCCTTTCAACAAAATGATTATTATTTTATTTTTTGACTTTTGCATAGCATGAATGAACTTCAAGCCATATGGAATGGTTTAGCGAGTGAAGAAATGAAGTGATGATTCTACACTAATCAAAATGAAGATAAATCAGGAACTATTCAAGTATTTATTTCACGTAATATTGGATCATATTGATGAGAATAAGTGAACAAACAACAAAATATAGTAATAACAAAAATTACAGCCTCTTTTTTAATTAAAAAAAAAAGTCAATATTTATTGTGGCCACCCTTTACTTTGATTACAGCATTTAACCTTTCAGGCGTAGTGTTCACA
>JBCNYH010000011.1:22499096-22527111 GCA_039654325.1 Tandanus tandanus | reverse complement strand
CGATAGTCATTCAGGCAGCTCACTGTGCTCTTCTTCGGCACAGGAATGATGGTGGCTGTCTTGAGGCAGGTGGGAACTATACATTGCAGTAGCGAGAGGTTAAAGATGGTGGTAAAAACACCTGCCAGTTGATCTGCGCATGTTTTAAGTACCCTTCCTGTTACCAGTAGCTTTCCTTGCGTTGACTCTGTGGATGGTGGCTCTGATCTGGTGCAGTTGCAGCTGGATTGGTTTGTTCCCCTCTCTTAAAGAGCAGGGCAGGTGTGTGCCTCTCTATTGTGTTGGTCAAAGTTGGCAAAGAACATGTTCAGGGTGTCTGGTAGGGTGCTGTCTGAGAAGTCCACTGATGTGTGCTTGTCCTTGTAGCCAGTGAGTGTCTTGATCTCCTTCCACATATTCCTGGTGTTGTTATCGTCAAAGTGCTCCTCGATGAGTTGAATATTTGCGCTTGGCTTTTATGATGCCTCTTCGCAGGACACGGCATGCCTCTTTGTAAGCTTGCTGGTCTCTTGACTTGAAGGCATCATCCTGTACTGGTTCGGGAACACTTTAACAGTCCTTGTTGTGGTCACATTCTCAGTGCAGTAATTTATGTAGGAGAGCACAGCTGATGTTTGACCATCCAGGTCTGTCTCCTCTGCAAATATTCCCAGTCTGTAGAGTCAAAACAATCCTGTAGAGCTGTGGTGGCTTCCTCAGTCCACACCTGAATTGGTTTAACTGCTGGTCTTTGGCTACAGATTTTAGGTTTATAAGCAGGAATCAGGGACAAAGAGTGATGATCTGAGTGTCCGAGATGTGGCAGGGGGGTGGCTTTATAAGCATCTGGAATGTTGGTGTAGACCTGGTCCAGTGTGTTTCTTTGTAGATTCTACATTTTTGTAGAATCTAGGCGGGACAGACTTCATGTTTGCATGATTAAAGTCTCCTGCCGCAATTTTAACACAGTCCGGCTGCACCGATAGCTGTTTGTTAATGGAGTGTTGTAGCAGCTCCATGGCTAGCTTAGAATTAGCTTGGGGTGGCAAATAAACTGTGGTTATAACTACAGACGTAGGCTCTCTCGGCAGGTTGAAGGTCTACACTGTACCATCAGATACTCTATGTCTGGACAACAGTGAATATCATTGATTATGGCGTTGGAGCACCAGCTGTTGTTAATGTAAACACACAGGCCTCCTCCGCATTTCTTACCGCTCTGAAGGTAGCATGGCCTGCTAGCTCAATCATGGCATCTGGGGTGAAAGTGTCCAACCAAGTCTCAGAAATTACTGTTACACAATAATCCATGTGGCGTGAATTAAAGCGCAGTAATAACTCATCCATCTTGTTGTTGAGTGACCGGGAGTTGGTGAGAAATAGGCTCGGAATGGCTAGTGGTTAGCATTTAGCTTAGCCCTTAGCCCCACTCTCTTCCCCCGCTTCTGTTTCCTGTGTTGCCTCTGCCTGCGCCACTTCAGCAGGGGGATGGAGAGAAAGATCCGTGGGCTTATGAATCTCTGGCAGAATGAAGTCCCAGCTACTATTATTGTCGTATGTGGAGCAGTACTTGTCCAAAACCATGAGCAGCTTAGCCCTGCTATACTGCACATGTGCAGCTGCCAGGGACTGAGCACGGAAAAGAAAATAAGTGCATACAACATAAAGAAAATAAAAGACGTAGCTGTTAAAACAAGAAGAGCTCCGGGCCCCTGTGTGTACCTGCGGCGCCATCTTGTCACCAAAAAAATGCAAGACCATGACCTTGCTTCAGAGTATAACCCTTTACTCTATGTGAATATGCCCCGAGAAATCTGATATGATTTGGAGTTAAAGAGCCACAACAGTATATATTTTTTAAGTATAATAAAAATGACAAACTAAGTCAACTATAGTGTCACAAACCCAAGGCAAGAGGTCCGATTTTAAAATTCAATGTTATTTGAAAGATATTCGCACAGGTGTAAAGGACATACCTAGAATGTTTAGCCGTCGGGTATTTCCAGAGAAGTTTGCCACTGTGACATCACATTCTGAACACTAACACTTTACTACAGCTTTAGCACTGTTTGTTTTGGATTTGTATTCAACTATAACCCTTTTGCCACTGGCTCGTGTATTAAGAAACCCACCTTGCTGTAAGATGGAGCCTTAACCCTTCTTCAGTGTTTTCATATAGTAAAAAAATATTTCAAAAAGTAAATAACTGCCTAGGGTAATGTATGATTCTCACTTTCAATAAGAACTATTTGGAGACTAGTGGCAATATACTTTAACCTGTAAACACATATAATGCAAAATCAAATACCTAAACAATGAACACAATTCAATAACTCGCAGAACAAAATATGGTGCATGAGGAACTGGTTCCTGAAGCCGAGCTGTGGCACAAAGCCCAGGCACACGAGTGGTACCAGTGGGCTAGATACACAGCCAATGGTTGGACTGATGGGGAGGGGGACTGCTTAGTGTGTGCGTCTGGGAAAAGAAAGTTGGAACTGGTCCCGCTGCCCTACAACACCGAAACCTGTAGAGAATTCCGAGACGTCTACGGGACTAAGATAGTGAAAAATGACACCGTTGAAGTTAGGATTAATGGCACCTTGTGTAACGTAACAGTCCCGCCAAGACAACTAGTAAATGAAAGTGTCTGTCCCTACTGGTGTATATTGTATGCCGGCGTAGGCAGTGTTACCCAGACCTTTGTGAACCGTTGCGGAAACGTGACCAGGTGGCCACAGACCACAAAAATGAAGCCCAAGGGTCGCATATCCTTCGTCTGTGTGAGAAACCATACATTTGAGTGTTACTGGAATAAGTGTTCAAAAGATGTGGGTAATTTCACAGGACGATGTGGCCAGACTTGGAATGTGACTAGTATGGAGTTTTCAGCCGACGCATTCAATGGCACTTGGGGGGGGTGGATCCAGAATCGGTCCAGGGTAACAATGGGAGGGCTCAGAAAGATACCTTTTGTTTTGCAAAGATATCTGCATAAGACTGTGCCCCTAGCTGACATTTGGTGGCTATGTGGGGGAATGAGACGGAGACAAGCGTTGCCCTCAAACTGGTCAGGTCTGTGAACCCGAGTCTTGATTGTAACAGAAGTGCGGATGTTTAAAAAGGGTGAAGATATTGATGACAGCGTGACAGGCACTGCCAACCACAGGGTAAAAAGGGAGTATACGAGAGACCCCAGAGTGTATATAAAAGACATAGGACAGCCGCAAGGAATCCCGAATGAGTACAAAGCGCGTAACGAACTTGTTTCTTCACTTAACCACAAATAAAAATGTTGAGTGGATAAACTACATCTATTACAACCAGCTGAGATTTATTAATTACACAGATGATGCCTTACGTGCCTTGGGAGAGCAACTATCTGCCACCAGCACAATGACCTTACAGAACAGACAAGCACTGGATTGGCTGATGGCAAAAGAGGAAGGGGTGTGTATGCTCTTTGGAGACCAATGCTGCATGTACATTCCAAACAATACAGCCCCAGGAGGCTCTCTTTATGAGGCAATGGAAAAGCTTAGCGAACTACGGCGTGAGATGAAAAAGAACGCAAGCTTCGTTATGTTTTCTACAGAATGGTTCACCAGTTTCTTTGGCAGATGGGGCGGGTAAAAGATAGCAATACCTGTGGGAATAGTACTGCTAGTGCTCGCAGTAGTGGTGTGCTGTGTATTCCCACTAGTCAGAGGACTGTGCATTCTAGCGACAGTTAAACAGATGACCGTACTAGTTCATCCCCCTGATACGGACAGTACTCTGCCTCTAATAACGGACATACTGGACGACAACGTCGATAGGGATTTAGAGGCTGGTGGCCTGACACAGGACTGGACGACTTAGCATATTCTAACTGAACAGTCATAATTACTGTACAGGCATTTTTCTTCTGTGTCCTTTCTCTGTGTCCTGTCCGAGTTCTCTGGCTTCTGTCATTGTGTCTGGCTTCTGTTGTTATGTCTCTGTATATGTTTATAAGTGTTATGTGCAGGAACAATGGCAGCCCCCGTAAATTCTGGCAAACCTCTCCAGTGTCTACGATGCAGGCACAGCCACCAGAGGTGGAGAACTCATCCTTGTGCACGGGGGTCTTCTACCCCAGCTGCACAAAGACTGGACATGTGACATGGAGATGGTGCGCCCAGTTCATATGAAATTCAACAGAGCTAACTTTTATTATGTGGAAAAGACTTGGCGCGTCCTACTTTACAGATGTCACACTTCGTCATGGACTCTCTTTAAAAGTACATATATATCACCTCCGTCATTCAGTGTCATTGGCAGAACTTTACGGGACATCCGCTGCACATGGCTTTCTTGTTACTCGCAACGTTATCCAGGCCGCTGTGATTCAGGTAGTGACTGTCATACTGACATTCTGCAGACTGACATTCTGCGGATATGTCTTGTGGACTTCCCACTCCACGCGCCAGCGCAGGTGGCTGAACAATTTAAAGCCACTGCCGCCTGGCAGCTGGTACACGCCGGAATCTAAGGACTCCAAGGTCGTGGCGTCTCAGGAAAGGCCTCGTAAACTTTTGCTGCAGACAAAAATTTGGGCAGCGTTACGCTCATGAGAACGGATTAATGTACCTCTACCGAAGTGGATTTATGAACTGTATAGAACCCACTATTGGTGGTGGTACTGATTCACAATGAACTTCTTTTCTTTGCTGTGCAATACTGTGTAATTTTGTATATGTATAAGTATGTGTCTGGTGACCCTGGCAAACTAAGCTGTCACGCAGGACATGCGGGCAGAGTGGGAATTTTCCCTCGCAATTGGTGCGTGAGGGTTTCTCGCCCACTCCTGGTTCACCTTAAGGAAAAGCCTTACAATTTTATAAGTTTGATGCTGGGGGAGTGATGGAAATATGATAGAAATATGAATAGGCATGTGAAAATATGTGAAAATGTGAAAGTGTGAAAGTGAAATATACCAGTTAATGGGCAGATGGGTATAAACACATGCAGTGCTAGAACAATCAAGGTCATTAGAACTTAGAACAATCAGGTCATAAAACTCATATGGAACTTAGAACTCTCTTAGGGAAATATGGATAGGCCTAGGCCTTGTAGTGATGGGAGGTCCATGACTGAGTGTTATGTGACATGTGCAAAGATGTCCCTCTCTTGCCATTTTTTTAGGAACCATAGATGTAAAATGACTGCGACTGTGGATCTCCTCTGTGCCGTCGCACACCTATCAACCACGCCTTCAAGTCAGGATATCTGCAGAATCTGCCATGATACGGGAACCGAGGACAACCCACTGATCGAGCTCAGACACGCGTAGTTGTGAACTCTGCGAAACTAAATGGAAAAGACTACCCATAACGACTAGTAAAAGAGGGACTATCATATGTCTGCTTGTCTTACAGTACAAAAGTTTCACCCAATTATGGAAAAGACTGTAGGCGTACAACAGGGAAATACACGTGCAAGACCGGTTAGAGACTTCTGGGTATGGCAATGTAGACAGAAAACAGAAACAGGGCATTAGCAAGGCACCCTTAGCCACAAACTTGTTGCAAGATGGAGGAGAGGGGAGTCATTGTACGAGATTATGAGATGTTTGGGATTAGACAGTGCATTAGTGTAGTAAAATGGCAAGCTACATTCCCTGAAAGGCCATAGTGGTAATAGTATGCAATGGTGTTTTCTTCTAGGAAGAACATCACTGGAAATCTCCCCAACTCTCGCCAGTGGCATCGCAATGAGCTCCAGTGGAGAACACATGCATATCATCATAATGCTCTGCATCCTACATATTAATCCCTGTACTGGAGCCTGTGCGCGGGCGGAATATGAGATAGATGGGGAATGCTGCCCCATGTGCCCACCAGGAAACTGAGTCTTTAGACATTGCACCGAATTCATCAGCACGACCTGTAAACAGTGTAAGGGATCAACGTACACTGACGAACCCAATGGCCTTTCCAGCTGTACTAACTGTACGGTGTGCGCCACTCAACATGGACTGAAAGTAAGAAAGGCATGCACAAACACATTAGATACAGTTTGTGAACCGCTTGATGGATTCTACTGTACTAACCAAAGTAAGGGCTGCAGTAACACTGTAAAATATACAGAATGTAGCCCAGGACAGTATCTAAAGCAAAAACGACTGTGAACAGAGATGTTGAATGTGCAAATTGTCCAAAGGGAACATACTCAGATGGCACGTTTAGCGAATGCGAACATGTGGACTGCGCAGCGTGGAATCACTTTGAAATAGCTCCTGGAACAAACTCTTCTGACTTTATCTGTAAAGGCAACCGCACCGACATCCTGATAGGCAGAGTAGTGGCAACAGCAGGAGTATTTGTCGTACTCACAATAGTTATATGTAAAGGAAAACATAAGCAACGTGCACCGGAGGATGCCCGGCAGGTAGATGAGGAAAACAGACTTATGGACAATCAGATACAACATGGGGACACGTGCGTGTCCATGCACTCGGATCATGTGACCTCTACAGACAAAGACGTTGGCGCAGACTTGTGCCAACCGTCTTTGGAAGAAAAAATGCCTCATCCATTAAGTTACTATGCATAATAAGTGAAAATTAAGGATGATGTTAAAATTATAAGGGATAACAACACAGACTGACAGATCTAGGAAGCGTACATGACAAATGTGAGACTCAAGAGTCTCAGAGGGGGGAGTGATGTCAGGAGAAAATCTTATATCTTGTATGATTTAGCATTAAAATATTATACCATGCTTTATTTAGCATTAAGATCTATAATCAGCATTAAGTTTGCAATATTTTGCCTAAAAGTAGTGTTTATTTACAAGAATAAAAGTTCAAATAAGTAGTTGTAGTGAGATATGAAGCTTAAAATAAATGACACATAATCATATGTTTAAATATAGTTTAAATAAGTAGTTGTAGTGAGACATGAAGCTTAAAATAAATGGCACATAATCATGCAGAATCATTGACAGTGTACTAATGGAATAACCACACTGAAACTGGGGAAAGGATAAAGAAAATTTATTGAAGATTACAGATCAGTCAGCCTATCCAGAGTAATTATTGGAACAGGAGGATCAATGGAAGAAGAAGGAAGCTCAGGATCCACGGGGGATGTAGGAGAGTAGTCAGTGGGAGAATCATAGACGTCAGCAGGGGAATCTGTGTAATATTTCATTGGGTTCTCAGGGGGAGAAGATTCTGGAGAAGAATACTCAGGAGATTGTAGAGGAAGTAAAGAAGAGCCTAAGGGAGAACTTGAGGAAGAATCAGTAAATGGACGGGGGTAATAATTCCAATAGCAGACCTGGGTAGATTTGTCTCGGGTTTCAGGTTGAGACTGAGTAGACTGATCATGGGTGACAGCTGAAGGCTGGGAAGTGTGAAGGATGGACCTGGACCGAAACCCAGGAGACCTAGATTGGAACCAGTGGCAAAAAGGAACGCCAGGAAATCCAGGAGGTCAGGATTAGCACGAGCCAAGTGATAATGGTAGTGGCGATGGTGATCAGATCTCTCCCTCTGGAAAAGAATATATTATAAAATAAAATAGAATAAAATAGGGAGATCGGGGTACTTACACATGGTTGCAATGTTGAAAAAAGACAGCGTGCAGATCAAAATAGGCTGTGTGAACAGCTTAAAGGAGTAAGATCAAATGAAGATACACAGAATTTTTTAGAAAACTCCCAAGTTAGCCTGAAAATAAGGGGGAATCGGATGAAGAAAATTGACACCACAAGAAGGATGACATCAAATTAAGGGCAGTATTGGGATAAATGAGAAAATAATGGGAAATGAGAAAATATGTAAATTAAGCTGGGAAGGAGTAAAATGACTTAAACCATAGAAATAATGGGGAAATGACTCATATGTAAATTAAAAGAAGGAGGCGCCATAGGAGCAGTAAGTGTATTTAAGAAGGGGAATTCAGAGGGAGATTAGAGACAAGCTGCTCTCTCAGAATTGTATGTGATTGACTGCAACTCTGAATAAAGAATCTTGCTTCTCCTCATCTGCTGCATTGAGATCTTTCATTTTGACTAAGTATTTTGAATGATTACTGACTTACTGGATATATACTAAGAGACTGTTATGGTTTGAAACCCGAAGTAATACAAGGACCCAAAAGCATACCCGGAGACAAAGGGAAGTTAAGGTATTTATTGAACTTGGATAGGGAAGAGGGGGAACCAGTAGGGTGATGGGGTGGAAGCGCTGGGCGAGCAATCCAGAAGAGAGTGTATCCTGCGTCACAGAGGTGGGGCGGAAGCGCTGGGCGAGCAATCCGGAAGAGAGTGTGTCCACGTCGCGGAGGTGGGGCGGAAGCGCTGGGCGAGCAATCCAGAAGAGAGGGCGTCTGTGTCGCATAGATGGGGCGGAAGCACTGGGGCTCGAGGAGGCACTGGAAGGAGAAGAAGAGAACAACCATAAATCACCGGTAGGCTAAATACACAATGAAAAACATTAAGCTAGCGGTTCTTAAGAGAACTGGCCGAGATACCGCGTAAGCAGTGAGAATACTCTGGCGCCGGAGAAGCCTCCCCACAGGGCTTAAATGCCGGTAAAAGCTAAGAATTTGGTAAACACAGTGATATAAATTATTTCACTGTACTATAAAAAGCTTTTAAATAGTCACAATTTAGATATCACCCTCAAAATGATTTTAAATAATTTTAAAAAGCTCTATTTTGTATTGACCACTATGGAGCGATTTATGGTACAGGTGTCAGTCAGATGCTTGCCATTTAACGTAAACAAGTGCTGTTGACTCAAAAGCCAGCATCAGCACACATTTTCCTCCATTTTGATGTAAAAATGTATTAGTGTACAGTGAAAATTATGGGAGTATAAGCAAGTTAAAAACATTTTCCAAGATAATCTTCTCTTTTCTCACACTCTAATGATGAGATCATCCACTCTAGCCCAGAACATATCATGCAATAGACACCCATTATAAATACACAAACTGACTCAGAAATCCTTATGACACTTGATCAAAGATTACAAGAAAACCATAAGAGGTAGCAAAAAGCCATTTTGACCATCATAATGTCGACTTCAGTGTCTACGTTTTAAAAGTTCAACCAAGTTTCTATGTGAAAGTATGGTTTCTTGGCAATGCATTAAAATGAGGTGAGTTTCAAGATCATTTGTCATCCCCATTCATTTCAATGGGATTTTTTGGGGTGTTTTTTGGCTAATTGTGTTGCTATGGTAATGGGAAATGGCAATAAAAGTAATAGCACACTTCACGGCGCCGAGACACGTTTTGATATATACATTGCATGGGTGCACTTTGCTGTATGGGCCGCATTAAGTGTGACGGGAGAAGAATAATAAAAAAGAAAAAAAAGAAAAAGAAAGTTCCATTTTTCTGGGTAAATAGTAATAAGTATCTGCTCTTAAGTGCAGCCACATAACTAGAAAAATTCCTGGAAAAATGCAACTGTTGCCGGAAAATACATGAAAACTGGCGTGCTGAACTGTAGAATACAAAAAAATCCTCACAGTTTACACAGGTTTCTAAGTAGCTGTAGCAATACAGGTGGTGATAAGTCAAAGAATCAAGCATATATGCTTTGACTGTAACCATTATTGTGGGGTTTAAGCCAAGCTCTATACCAGAGCTATTCAATTAATTTGGAATGGGGGCCCGGTCATGAAAACCATCCCAAATGAGGGGAGGAGAGCAGATACCTAGAAAAATGATTGGTCCACTATAGCAGGTTGTGACACAGTGAAGCGGGGCCAACAATTTTGTTTTTTTTTTGTTTTTTTTTACAAGAAACATATTTCACTGCAGGGGCTGGTGTAACACTTGGATTCCCTAGGGTATCATAAGTTAACTTTAAAGGAGCCCTCTAGTTTCTAAGGTCATCTGGTCTTAGTGTCAGTCAGGGTCAGTGTCTTCCTGTTTCAATGGAATGTCTTCAGTCAGTGTTTTGTCTCTTTCAGTCTCTTCATGGTTCTCACATTTCTCTCGTGTCATCATCCATATTATTCCTGAGAGGTTCAATAGTTGAATAACACCACAGTCCACAGTCCTCATCTCCTGAGTCTGTGTACTCATTTCCAACAAAATCCCTGGGTCTAACCTCTCCTGTTTTAGAGTCTTCATCTGGCATGTCCTGTGATGTCTTTTCCTTTTCAGGCTTGCTGTGCATTCTTTCTGTGTTCTCTGTCGAATGACTCTCCTTGTAGGTGTAGGATCTGTATTAGCTGCAGGATCTGGACATATCCTCTTTCCTAGAGGCAGGAGATGATTTTGATGGAGGATTTTGATTGGTCCATAACCATCTTCAGGTTTCAACCCACAACACTGGTAAGTTTGGCATCTGACTTTCCATAACATAGGGGTTTGATGCCCAGTGATCTGCCAGTTTATGCTTTCCTTGTAATCCAAAGTTCAGTAGCAGGACACTGATTCTTTTAACCTCTGCTTATTGTTATTATTTTGCTTGGCAGCAATGGACTCTGCTAGTTTATAGGCAGCCTTCAACTCCTTCCTCATGTCAGAAACATACGTGCGGTAAAATTGTTGTGTGCCATCACTGGAAGTCTCAAAACATAGATCCACAGGTAATCTGGCTCCTGACCAAACATAAGAAAATAGGGCGAAAATCCTGAAGCTTCATTCAGAGTGCAATTATAGGCATAGACCAAATGTCCAATGTGCTGACTTAATTTTTTCTTCCTGTTGGGCTCCAGAGTCCCTAACATGTCCAACAATGTCCTATTAAACCTCTTGAGTTGGAGTCCAATTGAGGATGATAGGGTGTCGTTCTTCATTTTTCAACTTCAATTGAACTCAATACCTCATGGACAAGGCGACTTTCAAAATCTCTCCCCTGACCACTGTGCATCCTCTTGGGCAATCCATAGTGGACAAAATATTTCTCCAGTAACACTTTTGCCACTGTAGAGGCCTTTTGGTGCTTGGTTGAAAAAGCTTGAGCATAGTGTGTGTGTAATGGTCAGTGATGACTAGGACATTTTCTGTGTTGCATGAATCTGGTTCACTTGACAGAAAGTCCATACAACAAGGCCCAATGGTCCATCACTTTGCAAATGAGAAAATGGTGCAACTCTCTTTTGGGTAAAGTCTTTCTTTTTATGCACCTCACACAAGACTTGCAATACTTTTCAAGTCCATCCGAGGCCAGTAAAATCGATCTTTCATCAGACCATATGTTTTATCAAGGCCCAGATGACCTGAGTCATCATGCATTGATTTCATTACTACGTTTCTGTACTTTGCTGGTAGTACTAACTGAGAACAGCGTGATTACCCCAGTGGACTTACAATTCAATACATTACTCCCTCCTGCATCTTTAACCTATCCCATTCTCTCAACAGGAAAGGGTAAGCTCTATGTTTTGTCTTGTCATCTTGTGTGATATTGCCATTGCACAGAGCTGACCACTCTAGTCCAATGCCAAGATCTTCCTGTTGATCGATTGACAATTCAGTGAGACCCAGAACAGGCATATTTTTGACACTCAAAGAAGATAGATTGCAATAGGCTTGTGGGATAGCTTATGGGAAAATCCCCAAGAGGTCAATGGCTCTTCCAGACTGTGGGTTTCTGTTTTGTCACAAGAGACATCTGGAACATGTCTCTCACACCTGCTGCCGGGATATCTTTTTCACTCTGATTTTTGTATTAGACTGGGATGTGTTTTGGACTCCTGATCCATATTTGAGACTAAAGTTATAGGTAGACAGAGCAGCAAGCCAACGGTGACCCGTTGCATCCAGCTTGGCAGATGTCAACACCTATGTCAATGGGTTGTTGTCTGTCCTCACCTCAAACTTGGTCCCATACAGATAGTCATGCAGCTTATCTACTACTGCCCACTTCAGCACCAAAAATTCTAATTTATGGCCAGGGTAATTTTTCTCTGAAGGAGTCAATCTTTAACTGACGAAAACCACTGGTCTTATTCCTTCACCCTGATCCTGGTACAACAGTCCTCCTAGCCCCTCTTGGCTAGCTTCTACTAGCAGCACATAAGGTAGCTGAGGGTTTGCAAAAACTAACATGGGAACTTCAACTTCGCTTAAGCTCCTCAAAGGCTGCTTCACATTTGTCATCCCACCGACTACAAAAAGTCTCTGATGAGTTTAGGTAAGTATTCTCTTGTTTCCCTTTAAATTTTTTTTGCAGCTGGTGGGTAGCCAGGCAACAGTTGGTTCAATAGGTGGGCCACCTTGAATAGTCCTTTACAGGCACCTGTAGTACCCACAGAATCCAAGGAATGACCACATAGCAGACAAAGTGCTTGGTCTGGGCCATGTGGTTATGGCTTCAGTCATCTTGGGATCAGTGGATACCCAATCTTGAGATATAATGTGTCCCACTTAGGTTACTGATGGCTGACAAAACTGGCATTTATCCAGTGATAGGTTAAAGCCTTCATCTCTCAGGCAGTCAAGCACCTTTAACAGCCTGGTTTCATGCTCCTCGAGTGTCGCTCCAAACATAATGAGATCATTGAGATAGACCAAGACTTCGAGCAAGTTCATATCTCCGATAGTCTGTTCCATTATTAGCTGAAATGTAGCAGGAGCCCCTGTCACACCTTGTGGCATTCTTTCAAATTGGAAGAATCCAGCCGGACAGATGAAAGCTTTCTTCTCTTTATCAGAGTCGTTCATACACTGCGGAGGTAAAGCACACTAAACCATTTACTTCCACTGAGACAGGCCAAAGCATCTTCAATTCTTGGCACTGTGTATTGGTCAGGGACAGTGCAGCAGTTTAGAGTCATGAAGTCCACACACGTCCTTATTTTCCCATTCTTCTTCCTCACAACCACAATGGGTGAGGCATAAGGACTCTGTGACTCTGTGATAACACCAGCATTTTTCAGCTGCAACAGATGCTTTCTCAATGCCTCCACATCTGCAGGCGGCAGCCGAAGAAACCTCTCACAAAATGGTTTGCCATGTGCTTGGTGCTTTTACTGCATCCTACATCAAACTCATGCAGAAAGAAAACCTTCCTCCCTTTCATCATTTTTGTCACCAATCTTCCTTTTCACTCCTTAGAGACTGGCAAGTCTCCAAAGTTGAAAGAGGAGGGGGTCAACTTTCCAGCTGACTCAACATCAGATTCTTTCTTTTCAGGAGGTGACGACACAACATCGACTGGAAACAGATGGGCTATCGGCATTCCTCTGGTTAAGTTAATTTCTCGTGCAGACATTTCTGACTAAAACAGTAATTCTCTTAGTCATCACACCAGTGGATTCCATAGCTCTGGTCTCAACAGGAGCTCATCTGGAAACCTTGACTCATCTGAAGAGTCATCAGGTGAGTCCACTAGGATGGCCTGAGTGCATGGCACTCCCTGAAACTTTGGTGTACCAGTCACCCTGGCGACTCCCCCAGGCCCTAAGGTGACAGGTTTTGTTTGAGTGAACCATACAGTTACTCTCTTGTTGTCTATGTCAGGTGGAAGATGTGAGATCTCATTAAAAGCTTTTCTGAAGACTGGGTGAATGTGCCAGGTGCTCACAAAGTTTTCTCCTCTTTTTTCTTTACAGTGGTTAAGTAGTCATCTTACAGTGGGCGTATTTGTGCCAACAAGCATGGAAGCTTCACTTTTCACAACTGGGTCAGGACATACCAAAGCGAGTGCATCAATGGGCTCAGTCACTCCTACATCAGCTTCCAAAAACTCCAGCCTAAGTGACAGATAGCTATCATAAGTGTAGTCAGCAGGACCCCATATCTGTAAAGTGCTCATAGATGTCAATGGCAGATGTGTCAAATATCTGTTGTAGAATAGTGGATAGAGGATCTGTACAGCAAAGTTACTTAACAACCGGAATCGAGTATGGCTTTGGAGTAGATGCCTTCAATCTGTACAGACACAACAGAGCTAGGGCCCACTAAGCCTTTCGGTATAATGTCATCCACTTTTCTCTCTGAGTTGCTGCACTTGGTGGAACGTGTTGCAACCACTGGGATGCCAGGCCGTTCCCCTACTGCACCCCACAGTAGTTTCCTGCTTTCTTTGTCAATTTAATGAGGCGCTTATTGACTCTGAGTAGACTTTCTTCACCTTCATATTCTCTCTTAGTGTCCATCCTATAATCCCATAATTCAATAGTAAGTACATACTAAAATTTGAGCATTTAAAAAAATAAAATAACATTCAAGCAACTCAACATCTATTATGCTGATCACATTTCATAGGGAAGCATTTTGCTTTCTCAGCTCCAAAACATTTTTACTGAGAAATTCATTACCATCTGATATTTGCAGTATCCTTTCCGTTCCCTACTGAAAATGTAAATTTCTCTTCAATATCAAAAACATTCCTTTTCTGTTTTCTTTATAATGTACTTACACAGCTTACACATACGCATTAGTTGTATTTAGTTAATGATTCCAGTGAACAACATAGAAACTTTAACTTGAACAAATTAATAATTGGAATTTTACACATTACAGGATTTGAAAGACCACACCAAGCAACCAGAAAGTGGGTCGCAGAGCCAGGATGGATGAAATGACTTGCATGGTCCCTAAATATCAATAATAATCACTGTCGCATGATTGCAATGCATTTTTCTGTCAGTTGGACCCTGGCATCTTTGTTCACCATGTTAAGGGCAGGCTTCTTTTTTGTTCTGAAAAAAAAAGGAATATAAAAAATCAGGAAATCTCTAAACTTGAACATGATATGTACAGAACTGTAATAACTGTAATTATGAGAACTGTAATCTACAAATATTCTGTTAATACTTCATTTAAAAACAGTCCAATAGTTTAAATGTGTAACAGTTTAAATGTGTCAATATCAAAAAAATGTATGCTATATTAATTTATTTTTATTTTCTTGTTTGTTGTGTATCTGGAGTGAAGAATAGATTTTTCATCCATTTTAATAATTTTATCTTTTTCATTATTTTTATAGTCTCACTTTTTTATAGTAACACTTCTTGTTATTTTGTTAAACATATGGTGGGGTAATTTGAAATAAATACTCAACCATATGTTTAACAAAATAACAAGAAGTGTTCCAGCACCACAAAATGACCAGACTATAAAAATAATGAAAAAAGATAAAAGTAATTAAATGGATGAAATATGCTTACCTCTAGATCGCATATCCCCTCCTTCTTTCCCACTGGAGCTCACAGCCCTGAACTTTCTCTTCAGGCTCCTGTTTTCATGGTTCCTTTCTTCGGTCGGAGATTCTTGATAATTATGGATGGTCTCCTCACTATAGCGACTTTATTGTTTGCAAAGAAATCAAGCAGCACATACTTTTGTTGTAACATATTCACAAAGCGAAAGAATACACCAGGCTGAAGTAAATTAAACAGTGAACAAAGGAATTTCGAACAGCACATGTGAAGGCATGTCCAAGTACTTTCGTGACCTTCCATTGAATAAAACTTAAGTTTGATGACTCATTAGGCCAATAGCTGTGCACAACATACTTACCTTCCGTGAGAATATGTAATTACGTAATGGTGGACTGCAACAGAGAGCGAGTACAAGGAGAGAGGCATTGAGCAGATAAATCATTATACACCAGTTGGAACCAGTTGGATTGTTAGATTTAATTTGTTTTTGTCTTTAATTTGTCTTCATAATAGAAACACAAATAACACATGTTTAAAAAAATACAGAAACTTTCCTTTGTCACATGTTCTCAGAATTTCTATTAATCAAATTTTTTTCTAAAGGAAACTAAACAACCAGTTTTCTATATTAAAACATTTTTTTAATAGAAATTCCTATAGACACATCTACAGAATATTTCTTATACCACATGTTTACAGATTTTCTATAGAAATCCATATGTTCTTTATAGAAACATTCTATAGAATTTAGAACAAGATTCATATAGTCCTATATAGGTTCATCGTATATATAGTGTATGAACAGTGACCTGGATGCTTTCTCATTAAAAAAAAAAAAAAAGAGTTCAGCATGAGCATTTGTGCTCCTCCAAATCTGCAGCCACCCCTATCCCTAACCCACCACTGTGCCGCTCCACCTCTAACAACAAAAACAGCAGAGATGAGCAGAACACCCTACCTATGTATTCTAATCTTCCAGAAATAATATTATAACTAATCAGTTTTTTAGAGTTTCTTTAACCCTTTCTTTCTCAAGCCTACATAATGAGTCTGTAACAAGATTCTTAAATATTTTAAGATAAATTTTAACTATTAATAATTGAGTCCTCATCATAATGATGAACATGTCTCCATTCTTCGTTAAAATGATGAGCACATTTATGAATAAATAAAAATCTTACATTCCACTGAATGAAAACAAGAATGTCAGCAACTGTGTGAACAGTGCGGTCATTCATGTGCTGCAGAGGGATGAATGTATTCATATGCATTCAGCACCGGACAAACCCAATAGAGCAGTGTCCATCATGTTCTTCGATTTCTCTTGTGCTTTTAACACCATCTAGCCTTGACGTCTACAGGAGAAGTTAAGGATAACTTCTCCTGGACAAGCTGGATTAAGGACTACCTAACAATCAGAGCACACTATGTGAGGCTGCAGAGCTGTGTGTCCGATCGGGTGGGCACTAACATCGGTGCCCCCCCGGGGCACTGTGCTGTCTCCCTTCCTGTTTTCTGTCTACACATCAGACTTTCAATACAACTTTGAGTCGTGTCATCTGCAGAAGTTCTCTGATGACACAACCATTGTTGGGTGTGTAGAGGGGGGACAGGAGGAGTACAGGGCCCTAGTGAGCTGCTTTGTGGAGTGGTGTGGAGTTAACCACCTGTGGTTAAACGTGGCCAAGACAAAGGCCATGAGCCACCTCTATTTCCCCAGGAGGCTCAGGCCCTTCAATATCTACAGTAAGACGCTCTACATGTTCTACCACTCTCTTCTATGCTGTAGTGTGCCGGGTGCAGGCATTGTGGTAGAACTCAAACTTGCCACCCTGGAAGAGGTGGTAGAGGACAGAATCCTGCTCAAACTGAAGACAATCATGGACAATGCCTATGACAAGCAAATTTTCCTCAGGGAATTATTAAAGTCCATCCATCCATCCATCCATCCATCCATCCATCCATCCATCCATCCATCCATCCATCCATCCATCTATCTAGCTGAACTTTATTCCGGCACAGTCAATGGCTGCACTAATGCTGTCCTTTCCCTCCTTTGTGTGATACTTTAAGTACATGGGCTTTATAGACAAAAATTACTGCATTGATCATGGATGGCACTGCATATATACATCAAATCTTTTCTTTCTGCAACTCCTCCAAGTACCTACGAGCATCTGTTTTGGTCTTGAAAAGCCAGGCTTGGTAATCATTTGAGGTCTTTGCTCTCCACACACTGTTCCTGTTGAATCTTCTTATTGCTGGCACAGTAGCCTGGTAACTTAAACAAAATGTCTCTTTCTACTTTAAAAAACAAAAAGTTAATTTGGAGGACATGCAGTTTAACAGTGAATTAACAGAAAAGTATGTTTTTGTATGTTATTGATTGAAACCCAATGTTTACTGTGTAGCGAGTGCATATCTGTATGTAAAGAATATAATTTGAGAAGGCATTTTGAGACAACCAATGCAAACTTTGACATGACTTTTCCACTGGGCTCTGATGCTCGCCAGCACAACAATGCCTCTGTGTTATATTCTCCGATGGCAAATGCTTTTGGGAGGACCTACTTGGACTAATTCCTGTGTAGGGACACACAACCAGTGAGATAATATTTAATAAAATTGTTCCATTTTTTGAGGAGAACAGACTGTGAAGATGTGAAATGCATTAACATGCTGGTAACGGATGATGTGTCCGTTGGGATCTCCTGACTGACTCCAGTGGGTGTCCATCCTCCTCTGCCATGTCCTCCTGTTGTCTGTCTTGTGAAATGCTGAAATACCAGACAATTTGCACACTCATTGTAAATACTCTACTTGTAACCACAATTATCTCTACACTACAGCCACTTCAGTATTTCTTTTTAGTATTCTGTATTTATCTTATATATATATATATACACTATTCTAGTTTTTCTAGTTTATATTTTTATTTGATTTACTTATATAGTTTTTATTTTTTTATTTTACATTTTATCTAAATGTTATTTTATGTGCAATACTTGTTCTTTATGTGCAATATTTGCTTCTTATGTGCTATGCCGGTAGTAATGTTCCCTTGTTACCTGTATATGAAAATAAAACTTGAAACTGGAAACACACACTCAATCGAAAGCTGATATTGATTTTTAGAATATGTATTAAAATGGTCTGTATTGATTATCCCATAACTGTATCAATGTGTAAAGGTCCACATATATTAATGTGTAATGTACAGTAATGTATTAATGGGATACTATACTGTACTGGCCACAAATATCCAATAACCAGAAATCTAATAAATACTCAGCCTAATATGTTGGGCTTTATATTTAAATAAAGTAGACTTTCTCCTGAATATCGATATGATTTTTGATTGTTGTAGAATTGTACATGAAAGAAGTTATTTCTTTCATTGTAATGCCTCACAAGTCATCACCCAAGAGGCCATAAATAACTTTCACCCAAGAGATGACCCTCAGATGGGTGAGACAGCTGGATATTGGCAAGATCCATTAACATGCATGAATTTTACACTTAAAGCCCAAAATTTGAGTGATGTTGAGCATTTTTGAGCACCACTGAACATCTTAGATTATCTTGAACTTCTCTAAGAATCTCTATGCTTCTCTCCATTGAGCTCAAGTACCAAGAATTAACAGTACAAACTTCACAGCCAACTTCAGCATCCCTGCCAGCTCCTCATAGTCACACAAAATTTAACCTCCTAAAACAAGGGTTTGGGCAAGGAATTATAGGATCCTCATCCACAATATTAATCTTCAACTTTAAGTTGGATATAAATCCTATGTCCCCCTCCCCTCATGCAAAAGCATGCGATGACTGTGCTCTAATCAACCTCAGCAAAGAAGACCTGCAGGAAGTAACTCAGTTACTTGCTTCTGCTGCTAATAACAATAGGTTGACAATAAGCTTGAAAAAACAGAAATGCTCTATCAATCCCCACCTGGTCTATATTCAAGACACTCGCCACAACACAATCCTCGACTTCTGCTACCTTTTGAGCTACATTTCATCTAATGGAAGCCTAAACAAGAAAATTCAGTCTAGAATAGGGAAAGCTTGTGCTGCATTTGGCAAGTTAGAGAAGTATCTCTGGACCGCCCACATCAAACTGACCACCAAGTGTCAAGTATATCAAGCAGTGGTGTTGTCAGCTGTGCGTTATGGCTGTGATATCTGGACCCAGTACCAGCATCATCTGAAAAAGCTTGATCAGCTGCAGCAGCACCACCTCTGGTCAATCATGAGAATCTTGTGCCGGAGCAAGATACCTAATACTGAGGTACTTAAAGATGCCTGCTGCCTTAGCCCTAGTTATGAAAGCCCAGTAAAGATGGATTGTTGTAAGAATGAATGATGGTCACCTACCCAAAGACATGCTGTAAGGACTGCTCACAGTAAGGAATTGACACTAAAGCAGGCCGATTAATATTGAAGTTAATGGAACTGCTCTTGGAGCCCTGATTGATACTGGCAGTGATCAGACCCTTGTGCACAGGAAGTTTGTACCATCCTATATTATCAGTACCGAAGACACCATTCCTATCTGTTGTGTGCATGGAGATGAGAAGAGCTATTCAACTGCTGAAATGTATATCAAAGTTGAAGATCAAACATATCTCTTAAATGTTGTGGTTGCTGATAAATTGCCTATCCTGTTGTGCTAGGCTGAGACCTGTCAGTGCTACTTGATCTATTGGAGCCAGACAAGAGCCAGAAGTGTTGCGCAGCTGTCACTAGGGGGCAGGCTAAGAACAAAGGCTTCTATACATTGCATTTGAGGTCCAGAAGAAACTTGGGCTTACCACATACCAGATCTCAACTCCAGGTCAGTCACACTCTAGTAGGCTGTTGCATGCAAATCTCCTGAAGGAGTGGGTGCAGCGACCTAAAAGAAAAACAGATGTGATGCTGATTAGAAGTGTGCCGGAAAAAGAGGAGGTAGAGGAGCAGTATTTACCCCCTGCTCATGTTCCAGTGAACTTCGACCTTGTTCACCTCTCAGAAGAACAGCAGCTCCAGGTGAGGGCGATCTGTAGTCCTGAAGTATTGCAGGAGAATCCTGGGAGAACTGATCTTGTTGAGCATGATATTGTTCTTAAATAGGGTGCTTCTGTGAGAGACTCAGTTACAGGATCCCTAAACACCTGTTGACTGCATTGAAGGAGGATGTTCTCCCAGGGTGCCATAGAGCCTTCAAAAAGTGAAAGGTGTACCCAGTAGTTCTTGTGCCAATAAAGCATGACAGAATAAGGTTCTGTACACTAGCCTACACTACTTCTCATAAAAGCCAGGTCTATTGTGAACAAAATAGATGATCTGAGGCTAGAGCTGGAAGATAACATACTCATCACGAACTGCTGTGCTCTGATTATCTTGGAGTCATGGCTTCACCCAGCAATACCTGATGCAGCCGAGGAGCTAACAGGCCTATCCTTCCCTGCCACGACAGAAACCAGAACTCACAGAAACAATGAGGTGGGAGTCTTTGCATTTATATTACTGAAAAATTGGCTAATAACACTAAGACTGTGGACAGTCACTGCTCTCCAGACTTAGAGTACCTGACAGTTAAATGCAGACCTTTTTTCTTTCACTGTGAGATTTCGTCAGCTTTTCTGATCATTGCAGTACACATAGCTACGGATGTAAAAGCTAACTTGGCCCTTAGCCTCCTAAGATAGGGCCCCATCTTTCCCCAGCACTGAGCCTTAACACTGGCAGTCTCCTAAAGTACACTTTCTATACAAATGACTGCACACCCACCCAAGCAACTCCATTGTGAAGTTGGACTCATCACACAAGAGATGAGTCAGCATATAGGGATGAGGTAGAAAAACTACCATCATGGTACAACAGTAACATCCTGGTCCTCAACACCACAAAAACCAAGCAAATGACCGTGGACTACTGGAGAAGCAGACCTGACCCTCTGCACATACACATCAACGGGGACTGTGTGGACCACTGTGACTTCAAGTTTCTGGGCCTGCACCTGGATGATGCCCTGACCTGGAAAACCAACCTCACTGCACTAATCAAGAAGCACAGTAGCGACTCCATTACCTTAGGGTCCTGAAAAACAGTGCCTTAGCAAAGGAGTTGCTGGTGTCCTTCTACAGATACTCTGTCAAATGTCTACTGACCTACTGCTTCCCAGTGTGTTTTGCCTGCTGCACTGCTGAGAAAAAGGCAGTGCTTCAGAGGGTTATCAACACAGCACAGATGATCATAGGCTGTGCTCTCCCCTCCTTAGGCCCCAGTCACATATTAAAGATTTGCAGAACTAATGCTGACGTATCACAAATTTCTATAAAATGCTGGCATATGCTTAACTGAAAAAACTTTTCGACAACCTCGCCGTACTATGACTTATACCAGCGTGCTGTTAACTTACACAAAACTTACCTATAACTTATTTGACATACGCAGTGTATTCGCCAAATTTCTCATATGCCAGCATACACTAGCTAAATCGACAATGTGTGACAGAGGTCTTAGAGCAGCTATACAGCTCCTGTTGCCAGAGAAAAGCCTGCAGCATCCTTAATGACTTATCCCACCCAGCACATCACATATTCCAACTGTTAGCCTCAGGAAGGTGGTACAGAGCATTAAAAGCCAAAACAAACAAAGTGAAAAACAGCACCTATCCATACAGCTGTTGTATGTTTGCACTGAATGGGACTGCACACAATTTTGTTATACTATATAATAATTTAAAATTAAAATAAAGTATAATTAAGTCAACCAAAATATTTGCCCCATGCCCTCTTTCATATATGCAAGCCCATATGGGGGGATGGGGTGAGTAAATAAACCTATTGCAGAGAGAAGTTACCGAGTGCATTAAAAAGCCAGAGGACATTGAAAAAGAACAAAATGTCATCTCATGCTAGAAAAAGGCTTCAGCAAACACGGGAGACACCACCAGTGACCCCAAAAAATGAGCAGAGGAATGCACCAATATAAAAAAGGTATACCCCCAAAAGTCAAGGTCAGAGAAACAGAGAGCTTAATAAGATCTACATGAGCAGAAAGGAAGGTTAGAATATTTTAAGAAGTGATGTCACAGGGTAAAGGAACAGAAACCTCACTTAACTCCATACTACCCACCCAGTAAATCTACAGTATATATGCTAAAAGGGGTAAAGAATGTACCAGATAAAGTTTGAAAAACTCTCCTTTTTTATAATGCTCTCATCAATCAGATGAGGAAAAGATATGCCAGCAGAAGAGAAGTGTGAATTAAAACAAACTATCACTACACTTCTTCTGGGAAATGTAATAAAAAAGTACCAGATAACTGAATGGGTTCGAAGGGCATTGTTACGTGGTAGAAAAGGAAAAACACCCACTGATGTTCAAGAATACTGAAGCATGAAGCATTCTGATTAACTGTATGACGGTGCCAAAACGACTGCCTGTGATTTTTTCCGACTAGATGACAATACCAGATAAATGCCTGGGAAGAAACATACCATAATTTGTAGCAGAACAAAAGATCAAACACCAACTCTCAGACAGCCTGGTGATACATGCAAAATTTCAATACAAGAACCCAGACAACATATGCTAGCTTTGCCGCCTTGCGTCCATTTTTGGTTCCCTGAGCTCAGAGAGAGAGACACTTGTCTTTTTAAGTGTATCCCACTCAATGTATCCCACTGAAAATTTGCACCATGTGTCACCATGGTGTTGCATATTAAGTTAGTTTTGTGTTGTGTCCAAATGTGTTCCATTCAAAGAAAAAAAAGAGGGGAAATAGTGATGTGAGAGTTTTCTATTTTACTATTAATTAAAATGCAAAGGGCCAGGGTAAATAATGAATCAAAAATAAAATCTTTTACTTGTGTTGTATGTTTTTCAGCATTTTACAGCAGTTGGCAAATGCTTGGTGGTAACGTCCTCTAGATGGCAGTGCTGCGCTGTCCTCCCCCCTGCTCATTATGGAGGGAGAGAGACACGAGGTTAGCTCTCTGTAAGACAAGGAAAATGCATCCAAACCTGGGGATATTTTTATTGTGTCTGAAACTTTCTGTGAAATAGCTGGACTGCATGAGGTTGAGAGATGTGGTGTGAAGGAGATGTGTTGCCTGTTCTGTATTAAACTCTACCGTGAGGAGCGACCATAGCGGTGGATACTCGCTCAAAGATGAACATGACTTGAAATTCATAACTACTACACACCAGTAAGATCTTTCCTTCACTTTGGATTTTGGGAGGACTACTTCTAGAAGTGACTAGATATTCCTTGCTCTTTTCGAGTTGAAAGTTTTCATCAGAAAAAATGTGGCTGTGATAATTTCCAAAATTCATTCATTCCTTCATTTTCTAAGCCGCTTAATCCTAATTAGGGTTGCGGGGAGGCTGGCGCCCATCTCAGCCGACTCTGGGCGAGGGCGGGGTAATTTCCACAATAAAAAATAAATCCGTTTGCAAAACAAAGAAGCGATAGGAGTCTTGTGTTACGGTGGTGACTTTGACATTTTGTATGCAACAGTGGTGAATTTTGACAACTGTGCAGACTTTGTGGGTAAGCTAGGTACACCACAATCCGCTAGAGGTGCCGCGGCCAATCGGTGATCGTTTCGTGACATTGTATCTGTGACCTTCGATTTGGAAATTGGTTCAAAAACTCATTCATAAATACTATGCAAATAAATTTTTCATAAGGTCATAGTAATTTTTAGCCAATCAAATACCTTGTTATTACCACGTGGTAGACAAGATTTTGCTAGATTTTAATGCTTAAATTCCAAGGTAAGTCAATCTTAAATGTAAAAAAGCTCTAAATAATGATAAATAATATATTCTAAGAATCATTATGCTCTTTACCGCAGGACCCCATGTCCCAAGGACCCCCATGTCAGCCTAATAAGGTCACACATTGTCTTAATGTTAAAGTCCATTAGTACAATTACAAAAGAGCCTCCAGCGGGCAATATATTTTTCATCATAACTTGAGAAGTGTTTATGTTAGGACAAAAATTAAAAAGGTGCTGTGTTCATTTCTTTGTCCTCTTCAATTTGAGCCCATTTTTGTTGAAGTTCTAAAAAAGCCATTTGGAGGAAGTGAAAAAGCCTGGTAATGCTAAATCAAGCAGCTTTGAGTCACAAGAATTCTGATACCAGTGTAGAAAAGGTAAATGTAACATGACTATAAAAAATAACCTATTACAATCTAAAGCATCAACAGGAAGTCTGGACAGAATACATGGCAGGAACTTGAAATATTTTAAGACTTAGAGAAAACTTCATAACAAAATAATATTTTATTCCAACTTGAAACTATATATCCTATAACTATATATAAACCTCCCTGGTGTGGTGTTTCGGGCATGTCCGACCGGGAAGAGACCCCGGGGCCGACCCAGAACACGCTGGAGGGACTACATCTCTCGGCTGGTCTGGGAACGCCTTGACGTCCCCCAGGAAGAGCTGGAGGAAGTGGCTGGGGAGAGGGACGTCTGGACCTCACTCAAGCGGAAGAAGATGAATGAATGAATGAATAATAATAATAATAATAATAATAATAATCATCTCAGCTGACTCTGGGCGAAGGTGGGGTACACCCTGAATATTGGAGGCCATTGCAGGGTCAACACACTCACACAACCATTTACACTCACACTCACAACTAGGGGTGATTTGGAACAGCCAATCAACCTACTGTGCAGGTTTTTGAACTGTGAGAGGAAACCGGAGTATTCGGACGAAGAACCCATTTTAGCTTTAAATTTAAAAAATACTTATTTAATGAAAACGACTGATTTTTTTTTTATTGGAATTTCACACTCACTCACACACACACACACACACACACACACACACACACACACACACACACACACACACACACACAACTTTTATTTAAACTCTGGCACTTCCTGCCGTCCAATCTCCAATCGCTTTCCCAATTATTTCTCCACGAGTTCTCCTCTCTTCCGGGGTGTCGGTCGACTCGATCCCTTGAGTGCACGAGGGCTCATCCAACAAACTTCACTCTGGCTAATTGGAGCAGCCCTTCAGGCTGGCAGAGTTGAAATGGTGAGGGGAAGTCAACAAGGTTGTGTTAAAGGTATTGGAACACAGCCCAGTAATCACATCCACAGTGGTTTTCAATTAAACCCACTCATTTTGCAGCTGTCTGTTCTCTCTCTCTCCCTCTCTCTCTCCCTCTCTCTCTCTCTGTGTTGTCTCTTTTTCTCTTCCTGGGACGAGGTTAATCCGTTTCCTAACACATCTGTCAGAGAAGAGATGTGTAACACTACCATGTCTGTGATTAATCCGCGTCTTTGTGTGTATAATACGATCATTAATACACACAGTAGCTGCAGGATTCATACATCAACATCATCCAACGGCTAGTTATGCTAACTCGCACCTCAGCGTGACACCTGTACCCGCCGCATTAAATATAAATGTCTTGTTAATAATACATTGATGCGGCGTTAAGCAATGTTTCCAGCTGTGCAGGAGTCAGCACAGGGCGAGCGTGATTAATCGCCGTATCAGTTTAGTCATTCTCTAAATATAATTATTCCTCAGCTCGACTCTGATTGGTCGAAAGGTCTTGATTTATTTTCTGTAGCAGCAGCCTTGACAGCTGTTCAATGATCACACTCTTAATGCTATTGTTTCTATAGTTGTTGTTGTTGGGATATTTTCTGTAAAGAGGCGTCTGACATTTATGGAAGGAGCGACGCAGCACTTAGTTATGCTTGTGGTGCCGGCCCTCACCTGACCCGCCTCTGTCATGGTTAAAATATGTTTTTAAAAAATGACCTATAAAAAGTTTAGTTTGCGTTTGTATTTATTCATTCATATTTTCAGAGGAAATATCCTACTAGACTCATGGGGAGACTGGAGCCTATCTCAGCCGACACTAAGCGAAGACGGGGTACACCCTGAACAGCTCGCCAGTCCATCACAGGGCAACACACAACCATTCACACTCACACCTAGGGAAAGCAATTTGGAAAAGCCAGTTAGCATAACATGCATCTTTGGACTGTCGGAGGAAACTCTGAGGAAACCTGTACAACCACAGGGAGAACATGCAAATTCCACACAGTACTGCCCTGGGACTCCAACCCAGCACCTTCTTAACCACTGTGCCTCTGTGGTCCCATGCAGTATCTGCTAAACAAATGAGGAAAAGTATTCGAAACGCTCACTCACTCATTCACCGAACCACTAAATCCTACTAGGGCCGCAGGGAGGCTGGAGCCTCTCTCAGCTAACACTCAGCGAAGGTCGGGTACACCCTGCACATCTTGCTAGACCATCCCAGAGCCAACACATTCGCAACCATTCACACTCACACCTGGGGGCAATCTGGAACAGCCAATTAGCCTAACGTGCGTGTCTTTAGACTGTCGGAGGAAACCGGAGTTCCCTGAGGAAACACGTACAAGCACGGGGAGAACATGCAAACTCCACACAGAAACACTATGGGACTCGAATCCAGGGTCTTCTTACTGTGAGGCGGGTGTGATAACCACTACGCCGCCGTGCCGCCCTGGCAAGAAATAACTACAAAAATTTACAAGTCAAATTAAATGAGGGCGGCACGCTGGCGCAGTGATTAGCACGAAGGTCTGAGTTGACAGCAAGAAGGTCCTGGGTTTGATTCCCGGGCTCGGGCTGTTTCTGTGTGGAGTTTGCATGGGTTTTCCTCCGGGTACTCTGGTTTCCTCCTACAGTCCAAAAACATGCACAGTAGGCTAATTGGTTGTTCCAAAATCACCCCTAGGTGTGAGTGTGAGCTTCAATGGTTGTTTGTGCGATAGCCTGGCGAGCTGTTCAGGGTGTACCCTGCTCTCGCCAGAGTCGGCGGAGATGGGCGCCAGCCTCTCCGCGACCCTAATTAGGATTGAGCGGCTTAGAAAATGAATGAATGAATGAATAATCGTATATATTTTCGACATTTAAATATTCAATAATGTGATATTTATTCTACTTTATTTAAAGTTTACTCACTTGAAGTTTTTTTTTTCCCTAAACGTTTAAAAAACAGTTAATTAATATAATTAAAAGTCGTCCACAGACTGCAGAAATGAATTATGAGGATTAGCATGAATATGGATGCCATTGATTTAAATAAACTGTGGGGGGGGGAACTGGCTGTGATCTCTCCCCCTCTCCTCCTCTCTACTCCCCTCTTGTCTTTCTGCTCCTCTTTCTTCATCTCGGAGTGTGCGTGCACATCAACAGACGCAGATCAAGCAGAATTCCTCCATTCATAATTGATAACCGCTGTGGAATTGAAGAGCCGGGCTGTGTTCCAATACTGTTTTTAACACAACTTTGTTGACTTCCGTTCGCCGACCCGAGGGACTGCTGCAATACTTTATTAGCTGAAGGAAAGTTTGTTAGATGAGCCCTTGGAGACTCACGGGACCGAGTCTACTTCAGAAACAAAACTTACCCAGAAGGCACTGCGCTCTGATGCAATTTGCATTCCCTTGTATTCAGTTGCGGGGTATTCCCTTGTTTTTTTTTTAGGGTTGGTGGGAGGAAGAAAGGAGGAGTCGGTGTTCATGTAGCGCCTGTGGCTTATTTGCTCAAGATTATGCCGGAATAAAATTTTAATAAAATCATAATTCAGTAAAATATGAACGAGAAACCATAAGTTCCACTTGCTAGCGTTTATGCTATCAATAACGTGGCTTGTATGCTAGCTTCCCTACACAAGCTAACAAGGAGGTAGCTATTTCTGCAGAGAAAGGTAGCTTAGCTAGCTAACCTTACCTTATGTTCCCTTACCTTATCACAAGGAAGTATGTTCGCTATCTGTGTAGCCATACATTAAAGAGATACTTTAATGAAGAGATCGCAAGTTCGTATCCGGGTTGATGCCACAGCCATCCGTGACCGGGAGTCCATGGGAGCTGATTGGCCGAGCTCTCACGGGAGGGAGGG
>JBCNYH010000011.1:22470514-22481206 GCA_039654325.1 Tandanus tandanus | reverse complement strand
GTGTGTGTGTGTGTGTGTGTGTGTGTGTGTGTGTGTGTGTGTGTGTGTGTGTGTGTGTGTGTGTGTGTGTGGTGAGTCCTAAAGAAAATGTGCAAATCTTACTGAATTGCAGGCAGTGAATCATCAGAAGAGAACGACTCCAAGCATACCACAAAGCTGGCCAGTGCTCTCTCTCTCTCTCTCTCTCTCTCTCTCTCTCTCTCTCTCTCTCTCACACACACACACACACACACTTACACACACATACACACACACAACTGCACATACCTACCACACCAGGTGGTTCATCTCAGCGTTTATTCCCCTATTAGAACCCTGATCTGTCACTGCAAGGCTTTTTTTGTTGTTGTTTTTTTTTAAGTTGTTAAAACCAATCCCTCATACAGATGTTGCCTTACCTGGGACAGCTGTGTACAAAGGCCACAGTCACTCCCATTACATCGGGAAGTGTGAAGCCCAATCAATGAGGCTGGATCTCACCCTCGGTATGGAGTTAATACTGCATTGTCTGAGAGCGTGCTATAAATCCGAGAGGCACAAATGGAAATTCCAGAGTCCTCCAAAAAAACAATGGCTGCATGATGTCACTCGGGCTGGCACTTCTACAAACACATACAGAGAGAGAGAGAGAGAGAGAGAGAGAGAGAGAGAGAGAGAGCGAGAGAGAGAGAGAGAGAGAGAGAGAGAGAGACTAGCTCATGGCATTCAGCAATTTTACAACCGATTAACACAGAAAGAAATTTCAGTACATCAAGTCTTCATCCTGGTTGGGTGGAAGTTGTCATGTGACGGGGAAGTCCTTGATGGGCAAGAATGTGTTCATTCATTCATTGGTCGCACTGCTTGATCCTACTAGGGTCGCAAGGAGGCTGGAGCCTATCTCAGCCGACACTAGGTGAAGGCGGAGTACATCCTGAACAGCTTGCCAGACCATTCACATTACATTCACACCTAGGGGCAATATGGAAGAGCCAATTAGTCTACTGTGCATATCTTTGGACTGTCGGAGGAAACTCGAGTACCCAGAGGAAACCTACACAAGCACAAGAAGAACATGCAAACGCCACACAGAAATATCCCCTGGCCAAGCCCGGGACTCGAACCCAGGACCTTCTTGCTGTGAGGCCGATGTGCTAACTGTCCTAACCAATGCTAATGAAGCATGGTGATGTTAGCATACTAGCATCATACTGAGAATTATGCTTGTGCTGACAATTGTGCTATTCATTCATTCAATTATTAACTCACCAAATCACTAAATCCTACTAGTGGGAGGCTGAAGCCCATGCTAATCCATCACAGGGCCAACACATGCACAACCACTCACACTCACACCTAGGCACAATTTGGAACAGCCAATTAGCCTAACGTGCATGTCTTCGGAGTGTAGGAGGAAACCGGAATACCTGGAGGAAACCTATGCAAGCACAGGGAGGACATGAATCATAAATGGCACATGAACACCCACGCCAAGCCTGGGACTCGAACCCAGGACCAGACGAAACATGGTGGTGTTAGCATGTTAGCATGTTAGCATCATGTTGAGGATCATGCAATTGTGCCAAAGTTTTTAAAATAAAAGATTTACCGATGCACCACAATAAGCCCTCTCCTCCTCTGCACTCATAAACAGAATGTACTATTGTGTGCTACAGTCCTAAACAATTTTAATCTGTGACTGACCAATCAGGAGTCCGGCTTGGCGTGATGCCATAACAGCAGCGAACACTCGAGCTCGTTCTTCAGGAACGGTGGTCCGTGTCAGGAAGCCAAAAATGGAGGAACCGGCACCAGCACCAATGCCTGAAATATTTATATAGAAGAAGTGTTTTAAAGACAAATGACGGACGGCTGGACAGGACGACTGATCATGTGAACGTTTTACAGTTTTACAGTGTTCCCAACATTAATATTGAACAAAGTGTAACTATACTGACCTGCAACAAGTCGACTGGACAGCAGAAGCCATTTTGAGTAGCCTATGAAGTACATGAAGTTCCCTGTGTGAAGAAATCGCTCTTACTGTCCAATATAAACAACATGTCTGGAATCAAACACCGTGTGATGTGCAGTAATAGGAAAATAATCAATGACAGGATGGTGTAAACATCCTCCATTTGTGCCAGACGGAGGCACCCTGCACTCTGTAAATGCCCCCTAGTGGTCTTAATCCAGAAACCACAAAGTCCTCTGTATTGAAAACAACATGGTAAGTAATCTGAAACTGGAGACTCAAAAAATGGGATATTAATGTCTTATTAAAATATTCTAATTGTTGTTAGTTCGCTATGATATTCAAATTTGCCATGAGTTTATCACACCAACGCCGTTTCATCGCACCAACGCCATTTCATCGCACCAATGCCGTTTCATCACACCAACGCTGTTTCATCACACCAACGCCGTTTCATCACACCAACGCTGTTCCTTCACACCAATGCCGTTTCATCACACCAACGCTGTTTCATCACACCAAAGCCATTTCATCACACCAACACCGTTACGTCACACCAACGCCATTTCAGCACACCAATGCCGTTTCATCTCACCAACACCATTTAATCACACCAACATAGTTTCGTCGCACCAATGCCGTTTCATCACACCAATGACGTTTCATCACACCAATGCCGTTTCATCACACCAACGCCGTTTCATCACACCAACATAGTTTCATCTCACCAACACCATTTCATCTCACCAACATAGTTTCATCACACCAACATAGTTTCGTCGCACCAATGCCGTTTCATCATACCAATGACGTTTCATCACACCAACGCCGTTTCATCAGACCAACGCCATTTCACCACACCAACGCTGTTTCATCGCACCAACACCATTTCATCACACCAACATAGTTTCATCGCACCAATGCCATTTCATCACACCAACGCTGTTTCATCAAACCAACGCCGTTTTTATCACACCAACGCTGTTTCATCGCACCAACGCCATTTCATCAAACCAACGCAATTTTTATCACACCAATGCCGTTTCATCACACCAACGCCATTTCACCACACCAACGCTGTTTCATTGCACCAACGCAATTTCATCACATCAACGCCGTTAAATCACACCAACGCCATTTCAGCACACCAATGCCGTTTCATCTCACCAACATAGTTTCATCACACCAATGTCGTTTCATCGCACCAACGCCGTTTCTTCACACCAACACTAGTTTCATTGCACCTATGCCATTTCATCAGACCAATGCCGTTTCATCACACCAGCGTCGTTTCATCACACCAGCGTCGTTTCATTGTACCAACGCTCTTTCATCACACCGACATCGTTTTATGGCACCAACGCCGTTTCATCGCACCAACGCCGTTTCATCACACCAAGGTGTTGGTTATTTTCCCTGTAAAAGTTTTTTTCTATTATACAGATGTTAGCCTGACTGTTTCTCTCAACACTTACCTACAATCTCAAAGAGGTTGGAGAAAAGGATGATGGTCTTTGTAGTGCGAATTTCATCGGACCAGCGTCCAAATAATGGCCCCGTCACGAGTCCGCTGAAACTGAACGCAGACAACCCGAGTCCCAGGAAGTATGGCGGGGCGTCGAGAATCTGCAGATACTTCCATATAGTTGGGAGGATAACGGCTTAGAGAGGTGGGAACACATCATAGAAGAAAACAGGAAGTCATTACCTTTATAACTAGATCACATGCTGCATGATGGCAAAAGTTTCCAACCCCTCCTAACCTCTCCCCATCCCTCTCCCTCCCCCTCCAACCACCTAATATGCTTTCACCAGGCTACATTTCTTTGTGCTGAGAACTAAGGAATCATACACCACACCTCTTTTGTTATGATTGACATTTGGCAGGTTTACAGGCCACACCCCCTCTTCTTTCTTTCTACTGGTCTTATATATCATTCTGTAGACCCAGAGGCTATGTTTCCTAAACTGGAAAGAAAATAGGCTTGTAGGCAACACCCCCTTTCCTAGAACTGACACGCCTCCTTCTCAGTGGTTTTATCATTCACTCATTTGCCAAACTGTTTAATTCTAGTAGGGTCATGCGTAGGCTGGAGCCTATCTCAGCCAACACTCGGCGAAGGTGGGGAACACCCTGAGCAGCTCGCCAGACCATTACAGGGCCAACACACTGACACCTAGGGGCAATTTGGAACAGCCAGTCAGCCAGTTAGGACTATAGGAGGAAACCAGAGTACCCTGAGGAAACTCACGTAAGCACAGGAATAACATGCACACTGAACTCAACGCCCTCGCCGAGCCCGGGACTCAAACCCAGAACCATCATGCTGTGAGGCGGACATGCTAATCACTACACCACCTAAACTTGTTTATTATTTGACTATAATTATTCATTCATTCATTCATTCATTGTTTCTTTGCCACTTAATCCTAATCAGGGTCGCGGGGAGGCTGGTGCCTTTCTCAGCCGGCTCTGGGCGAAGGCGGGTACACCTTAAACAGCTCGCCAGACCATCGCAGGGCCACCTAGGGGTGGTTAGGAACCGCCAATTAGCCTACTGTGCATGTTTTTGGAATGTGGGAGGAAACCAGAGTACCTGGAAAAATCCGCCGCAAGCATGAGGAGAACATGCAAACTCCACACAGAAATGCCCTCGCTGAGCCCGGGAATTGAACCCAGGACCTTCTTGCTACACCACTACACCACCAAGCCGCACTGACTATAATTAATTAAATTAAATTAAATTATTTAAGAGTCTAAATAAAAGTTCTATTATATATTTCGCTCTTTTCTCCTTCAGTTTGTTTTTTTGTTTTTATTTTCGGAGAGACAGTGCGAGACACACACACATTTTGTATTCAGTCCACAAACAATTTGTTATAACCTCTAAATGCCCGTCCACAGACACTCACCATATTCGATACCACTCAGAAAAAACAGCAGTCCAATCGTGACAAAAGAAAGTTTCCTCTTACGTCCGTAATCCATCAGTCTGATTTACTACAATGGTGCTTTTTTCACTCAAGCGTCTTCATTGCATCCATTTTTTTTGTCCAGGCTTTCAGGAAATGGTCGAAACGAGAGACGTGATGCTCTCACTTAAGGCCTTTTCTCCCACATGCAGGCTGTTTCAATGCATCTCTCTGTCCTCCGCTGCCGAGTTTTCAATCAGGGTTACACACGGGGGAAAGGAGCAGGCGGATTTTTCGCTTCTTCCAAACACTTTTTAAAAGATAAATCAATCATTCCACCTTCATCCGGGATGTATTTCTGTCTCGGCTAGTTCGATCGCCTCGTGTTTAGGGTCAAAGCTTGTGAAATAGTACCCTGACCAGTCCGATGTATTATTAATGGTCTTAAAATAAAGATGAGTTGCGATCGGATCCTACTTTTGAAAATAAGTGCTGTTGAGTTGGGTTTGTGGATAGGTGAACTTCCAAAATTAGCTTCCAAATGAGCCTCGATGAGGCTAACGTGTCCTCTGATAATATTTCAGTTTGGTCATTAGGGTGTCCCAGTTAAACACGGCTGAAAACAAATACTAAATAATAACTCAAGAAAGGGGAGGCACGGTGGCGCATTGGTTAGCACGTTCGCCTCACAGCAGGAGGGTCCTGGGTTCGATTCCTGGGCTCAGCGAGGGTGTTTCTGTGTGGAGTGTGCATGTTCTCCCCGTGCTTGTGTGGGTTTCCTCCGGGTACTCCGGTTTCCTCCTACAGTCCAAAAACATGCACATTAGCTGTTCCAAATCACCCCTAGGTGTGAGAGTGAGTGCGAATGGTTGTGTGAGTGCTGGCCCTGTGATGTATCCTACCCTCGCCCAGAGTCGGCTGAGATGGGCGCCAGCCTCCCTACGACCCTAATTAGGATGAAGTGGCTTAGAAAATGAATGAATGAATAACTGGAGTAGTCCTCATGAGCTGCACAGGCAATATGAACAAGTTGCCATCTGGAAAAAGTTGCGCCCACCATCCTACATGTTTACATGGTCACTCTTAAATCTGTGGCTAGAGGGACAACACACAAGCAAACCATTAGAGAAGATCTGTTGCGAAAGCCCGTGATATGGCTCAATAACCCTGATGGATGCTCCTCCACATGTGTAAATCATCCTACTTGTCACCGATTTGTGTTCAGACGGCACAAATATACATGTTCGGGAACAATTTGCGCCACCTTGAAAAGTGGAATAACTTTCACCTACCCTAACAAATTGTGTTTACACAGTTGGCTGCACGGGGGCAACTTGTTCCGGGTGCAAGTTGTTCCAGCACAAGTGCCCATGTCAAAGCAGTTACAGTGCAAGGTACCACCCCTGTGAAGCAATTAAAATCAGTACCCATATATATCCATACTGCATGGCTGGGGTTTGACCTGTGAAGGTCACCCAAGGTCAAAGGTAATTGCCTCATTTGAGAGTCCATATATGGTTTCCTATTAGTGTTCCATAGTAACGGCATGTCTATCATTTTGAACTTCTCCGAAATGATATGACCTTGCTCTGACTTTCACCTTTGACCCAGACATTCCAAAATCATATTATGTCTAGGACTTTGGTAGGGTAGTGGCCCCACCAAGTTTGGTGAAAATTCGTGCATGGGTGTGGTCACAGACAAACTGACAATCAAACTCCAGTGAGTTCAAAACCTCCACCAAAAAGCCATCTCTCTGTCTCTGAGAATAGACTGTCCAAAAAAAAAAAGATATTATTGTCCTGTGAAAGAGAGGGTAGCGCATGGTGCTTGGCTTGGGGGGAAAAAAACCTCAAAACACTATAAATAAATGCTTTAAATTTCCTGGATACGCTCCCACACCCTCAGGCTTTACACTGAACCGTTTCAATAGAAGGTCTGTTGATTGACTTGCATTGCCAGACCCCATCGCCGCGGGAGATACAGCTACGCAGGTGTGCTACATTGTATTTTGAACGTTTCTACAATTTTAACATGGATATGACATGAATAATAGATGCTATTTGGAATTAGGAGCTTATTTATTATTTACGTGTTGATAAAGCATAGTTGGGCAAGTTCATCCTGTAGTCAGATGTCCTTAATGCGAAATACCAGCGCGGACGGCGATGCTTCACCAAAGAAGGAGGACACATGTTGTGGGGTAAGATGTTCAGTTATGATTGGTTTTTAATCAAAATTCGAAATCAATGGATGTGTTGTCTTGTATGGTTTTATAGTTAGCGACGGTATTCGCCAAAACGCCACTGTGATCTGTATAATCACTTTAATATAATGGCTCCTGTATGGTCCTCTTATCGGATGGTTTTGTGTTCTGTATAAATTTAGAACACTATTCATGTTGTACTACATCTACACTCTAAACCAAAAGCTAAAAAAATCACAGACGTTCTTCGGTTTTGAGTTGAGATCGGTGGACATAGAACTAACACGGCATGTTGGCCTACTGGTCAGCACGTCCACCTCACAGCAAGAAGGTCCTTGGTTCAAGTCCTGGGCTTGGCGAGAGCATGTTTATGTGGTGTTTGCATGCTCTCACAGTGCGTGCATAGGTTTCCTCCTGGTACTCCGGTTTTCTCCGATAGTCCAAATACATGCACAGTGGGCTAATTAGCTGTTGCAAATCGCCCGTAGGTGTGAGTGGGAGTGTGAAAGGTTGTATGGGTGTTGGCCCTGCAATGGATTGGTGAGCGATCCATGGTGTACCCTGCCTTGGACTGGAGTCAGCTGAGATAGGCTCCACCCTACCTGCAACACTAGTACAATGAAGCGGTTCTGCAAACGCAACCAAAGACAATCACGGAATTTTTTTCACTAAATATGCTCTAATTAAAAATAAAACCAGTATGAGAATGGTGGAGGATCACACAAAGCTAATGGGATCGCTACAAACACCATAGATGCAACAGCAAAACATTAACAACACCTTCTAAACCTAGATCGTTAGCAGTGCGTGATAATTATCTTTAATCGCTAATCAATCATTATTTATTCGTTCATTCATGCATTTATTTGCCGAACCACTATGAAGCCTATCTCAGCCGACTCTGGCCGAAGGTGGGGTACACCTTGATCAGCTTGCCTGACCATCGCAGGACAACACACAAATATTCACACCGACACTCATTCCTAGGAGCAATTTGAAACAGTCAATTAGCCTAATGTGCATGGGACTGTGGGAGGAAACCGGAGTACCCAGAGGAAACCCATGCAAGTACTGGGAAAACATGAAACTCCACACAGAAACACCCTCGCCTAGCCAGGGACGCGAACCCAGTACCATCTGGTTAGATGATCCTTATAGTATAATCTGATACGGAGGACATGTTCTCCCTCGAACTGTTGTAGAAATTTCAGCTGTCTTAAACTGGCGATTGAAACCATCGTTCAGCATAAACACTGATATTTTTAAATAATGACTGAAAATCTGATAAATAATGTAGCTTGTTCTACTGGACCCAGACTTGTAAGCCCAACTGTACAAGTACACATCCAGTAGAAATAATGGTCCCACTGGACATAATTATTATGTTGCCTGGTGGTGGCGGTTCCTATAGAAACCCCTGCCTGGGGCATTAGATCTCAGAAGGCAGGGCTGTTTTGTATTTTTTTTTACTCTGGCTGTAAGATGCCCGTCCCTAAAGTGCCCTCTGCGGCACCGTATACAAGCGTTTTCTCAGAACAACGCCAGCAACTGTGCGAATCCAACTAATTCGGTGCTGGAGCCCAACAGAATTAGGCATGTTTCTGAGTCCGTCCCCTCGTGGGTCCTTCAGCATTCCTGTTCACATCACCCTCCGGAGACGCCGCACCAGGTGAGGGCCTGATTCTGGAAACAAATGAGTGATCCATTTTTATTGGATTGGAATCAGCGGAAATAGATTCAGCCCTAGCGAGAGTTCGAGACTTGCACTTATATTTACTCTACATGATATGAACCATATGTGTCATTAATGCAATAAATCAATACCTGATTGGTGAACTTTTGGTTGAAAAGGAGATATATCTCAATATATAACACAGAGCAAAGTGAGACATGATAATGCATTCATGTTATAGCAGTTCGAACTCTTTAGCACTAACTAGCATCAATTTTTTTTTTCCGTCATGAAGCACTGAATCGGCTGGAATTCAAATAATTGGAAGTCAATTTTGTTACACTTGATAAATGAGGTTGTAGGAAAAGCTACAGCTGCTACGTCTGTAGCTCAGGGGGTTTAATCAGGGTCAAGCTTGGATAAATACTCTATAAAGTATATTACTCAAACCTCCGAGTCACCAGGGGGCGCTGTAAAATTGCAGTATTATACCATAAAATACCTTGATACAAGTAAATTAAACAAATATTTGGACTTTTGATTTTTTTTTTCTGGAAAAGGGAATAAATAATAAAGCATGTAATAAAAAAAAAGAAAGTAATAAAGTATCTGTAGATACATTACTTACTAGTGAAATATTATGTTTGTAGATACTATTTCGCAAGTTGAGACACAACATTCAACACCCATCTTATTGAAATGGAGAATTTTAGTCCTTGGTGATATTTATGGCGGCCATCAATGGCACGTCATGCATACATCCCTGGGTTAAAGCTCAACTTGAAATATCAGAAATGAAGAATGTCCAAAGATATCAAAATATTATGTACATTTTTAAACCATAACGTTATTACATTTGTTAATGAAAATAATAATCGGTGCTTTCTTCAGTGTTTAATCCAATAAATAGCTGGGAAAATTTAAGAGCTCATGCTTTACAGATATATTTTCGTTTCGCTAAAGACCTAGCATGTCGTGCATAGCAATTAAAGTAGGAACACTGCTACTGTTGTTGTTGTTGTTGTTGTTGTTGTTTTCATTCTTTAATTTCAGATTTTATTTTGCTGGAAAGAGATTAGCAGCATGGTGTCATAGTGGTTAGTACGTCCGGCTCACAGCAAGAAGGTCCTGGGTTCAAGTCCCAGGCCCAGTGAGGTCGTTTCTGTTGACAGACATGAACATCTTGCTAATTGGCTTTTCCAAATTGCCCCAGTTGTGAATGGTTTTGTGTGTGTGTTGGCCCTGCAATGGACTGGCGAGCTGTTCAGGATATACCACGCCTTCTCCCAGAGTCGGCTGAGATAGGCTCCAGCTTCCCAGCGACCCTAATAAAATGAATGGAAAGAATTTCAGAGAAAAGCGATTAATGCTAAATGTACACCTCATGCTAACTCTCATGCTAACTTTGAAGAATCGTGCCGCATCGCTCTAGTTTATTGTGAACAGTTAGCCAGTTAAAAATGTTAAGCTTACGATGTATTTTAGCTCTAGCTAGCTAGCACAAGTTTGTGGCTAAAGCGCCATTCCCAAACATATATACGATTTTTGTTACGATAAAACAGTGTGGAAAAAATCTTGCTTCTTCCAAGCTTTGTATCAGCACTGTAGCGAAATCGTGGCTTGCTGTAGGTCTTGGAGCCAGTATTAAACAGCATAAAATTATTAAGACGCCAGTAAGACGAGGGATCCCTACGAGGGATTCACGATGCTGCTTTATGAATTAATAATATGCTATGGTGCGCTACGACTTTTTTGAACATTTTCTTTTTGGGGGGGGTTTTCCCCATTTGTCTCCCTAATTTTAGTCGTATCCAATTCCCACCCATCAACTTTTTGCCTTCCCTATCACACAACCACCACCGATCAGGGTGGGGCGTAAGCAAGCACATGCCCCCTCCGTGACATGCGATGCTGCCACCCGCCTCTTTTCGAACTGCTGCGCATGCG
>JBCNYH010000011.1:22445933-22460829 GCA_039654325.1 Tandanus tandanus | reverse complement strand
CCCCCCCCCCCCCCCCCCCCCCCCCCCCCCCCCCCCCCCCCCCCCCCCCCCCCCCCCCCCCCCCCCCCCTCAAACCACCATCTCTTCAGGTCTCCGGCTAAACCCTCCCCAGCCCACAGAAGTCCTTTCAAAGCCGCATCCCCCTCTACATTCACTCTGACTGCTGGTTTGTTCACAGTAGGTTCACACATGAACAGGGAGACATGGAAGCATTTGATTGGATATTTCCCAGCGAAGCGCGAGGCAGTGATTGGTTGACGTTTTTACAGGATTACACTGGCTACAGATGACATATTGTTTTCAGAACGTTTCCAGATCTCATAAGTTATTGATTGCTGTTGGGGTGCAAATAACTTTTTAACCAACATAACAGTTTTAGTATACAGCTAAAAATTACCAACCAGCTTTAATGATATAGTTCATGGATCTTGCACTGAAACCGAAGCACATGGATAATTAGCCGAAATGCCTTTATGAAGCGAGCGTTTATGAGTCGAGGTAATTAGCTGACCTTTTCTCATTAGTAACTTTTCTCAACGAACCCAAGCGCGTCTCGTCAATTTGCTCACAGACGGTCTCCAAAGATGAGTCTGGAACAAGTTCGCAACCTGTCTTCGACAAAGCTCATTAAAACAGGAAATTTCTTTTATGTGTCTGTACAGTGGCGTAGTGGTTAGCATGTCCGCCTCACAGCAAGAAGGTCCTAGGTTCTGCCGTTTCTGTGCGGAGTTTGCATGTTCTCCCTATGCTTGTGTGGGCTTCATCTGGTTACCTTGGTTTCCTCCTATAGTCTAGAACGCATGTGCATCTATCGTAAGAATATACAATACACAAAGCATAAGAACATACTAGTGGCGATCCATCACGCTGCCCACATCGTATTAAGAATTCTTCGTTGCAGTCTCAGATCATGCTCACACAGACTTGTTTCTTTCTTACACCCTACCTCGCATGTTTTGGGGGTTTTTTTTTCGCTTTTATTCCTTAGGCCAGGCTTACCCAACCATCCCACGTCGATGGGAAAAGAGCGCACCTGAGGTATTACTCTTTGCTGTTCGTTTGAAACGAGACGCCATTGCTAATGTGTGGCTTAAATGTTCCGAGTCTTCGGTGCAATCATTAATGCTGTGTATACACAAGAGCAGGAAGCTTCATTCGTCTGTAAATTGATTAGCCGTCCTGAAAAGTGTGGTTAATTAAGCGGAGCAGTCGCATTATAAATATTAATGAGCTTGTTTTTGGAAAGCGCTCTGTTAACGTCTGATAGCGACGGATTAGCACTAGAAAAGACAAAGCTGCTTTGTCATAAAAATGAATGCTGTACTTAGAAGCGAATTTAAATGACACTAGAGGAAAGAGGGATGGATCACCTGATAGACGGGGACAAAGCAATCATTCATAGTCAGAAATATAAATATATAAATATATATATTGTATTGCACAGCATTAGAAACATCAAACGGCGTCCTGATGGAGGGGGAGTCGGCGACAAAATGTTGTTTCACACCATTTCACAAGACATCAGTAGTTACTTCAATGGTTTGTCAGAATTGATGAGAAAGAAAAAAAAAACCCTGATATAATAAATAATAAACCATCCACAGGGAATCATGGGTAATGAGTTCACCTCTATTAAAAGACCGGGTCGCTTAGAAAACTGTTTGGGAAATGTTCAACCTTTTATAAGAATGAATCCGATACACAATTCAATTCAAATCTTTATAAAAAAACTTTATTGTTAATATTCATTCATTCAGACGACACTGAGCGAACAGCTCGCCAGACCATTGCAGGGCAAACACACGCACCACCATTCCCACTCACACTCACACCTAGGGGCAATTTGGAACAACCAGTTAGCCTAATGCGCATGTCTTTGGACTGAAGGAGGACACTGGAAGACCTGGAGGAAACCCACACAAGCATAGGGAGAACATGCAAACTCCACACGAAGCCTGTGAGTTTCGGAAGACATGTTCTGCTTCATCTCTTTCTTTCCTTTCTTCCTTAATTGGACGTGTCGGTTCAAGAGAAGGCCAAACAGCCTAAAATATACACGGCATGGGGTCTATCTGCTTAAATAAATCCCCTCCATCTAAAGCCAGCCGCTAATAACCCTCACTGCTGAGTCAACGTTAATCGAACCCCTTCCTTGTGCTGATTCGGATGGGTACACTGAACGTCATAAAGGGTTTTTGTAAGACCCGAGTGTATGCAGGGACGGAGTGCAGCATGAGCTCCGAGCATACAACAACTGCGTCAAGCATTTTATATCCAAATATCAGCGTTCACCATGCTTTAGTTTTCCAAACCGTCAGTCGTAGCACATGGTCTCCTGACAGCTTATTTTCCTCAGGTCGAGCCACTGTATCACTGACCACGTCCTTCCCACCACAGTTTAGCCTCATTTTCTCGTTTAAGGCTGTAAGTAGCAGGCCCAGGTGTCTTTGCTGGCTTAGTGTTCTCTGTAGAGACGGAATGGCGTGCGGATGGCACGCCGTCCGCTGGCTGTGAAGTTGATGAATTGATAGTTCAGCACCTGAAAGTGCTTGCAGCTGCAGGCTTCGTGTCTACTGTCCAAGCTAACAGAGGACGTCGTCAGAACGCTCGCGAGGAAGGTTACACCGGAACAGTGGAGGAATTAAAATATAAGGTTGTAAGGTTGAAATAAATCTGCTTTTGACAAAACCTTCCCAACAACAACAACAAACTATTATAGAAAACCAGAAACGTTTTGGAAGCACTAAAACACGTGCGGATTCACTGCTATAGGAACATCGCCAACTAAACTTTTCTCCTTCTAGTAGCTTGAAGTTTTTTTTTAATCTTAAATCTTAAAACATGTTTTTGAGTTTGGGTTCCAATCTCAAAGTCTTGGGTTTGGGTTCCAATCTCATCATTTTGGGTTAGTGATCCAGTCTCCCCCTGCGATGGCCTGGCGAGCTGTCCAGGGTGTACTCTGCCCTCGCTCAGAGTCGGCTGAGATGGGCGCCAGCCTCCCCGCGACCCTAATTAGGATTAAGCGGTTCAGCTTAATCCTAATTAGTCTTGGGTTTGGGGTCCAATCTTAGAAGCTTGGGTTTGGATTCCAGTCTCAGAGTCTTGGGTTTTGGGTCCAATCTCAGAATCTTGGGTTTGGATTCCAGTCTCAGAGTCTTGGGTTTATGCTCCAATCTCAGCATTTCAGGTCAGTGACCCAGTCTCAGGGTCTTGGATTTAGGTTCCGGTCTTAGTGTTTTGGGTTTTGGGTCCAAACTCAGAGCCTTGGATTTGGGGTCCAGTTTCAAAAGCTTGGCTTCGGGTTCCAATCTCAAAATCTTGTGTTTGAGTTCCAATCTCAGAACAGTGGGTTTGGATCCCAAACTCAGAATCTTGTTTTTGTGTGAATTTTGGGTTAGTGATCCAGCCTTGGGGTCTTGGGTTTAGGTTCCAGTCTTAGTGTTTTGGGGTCCAATCTAAAAATCTTGGGTTTGGGTTCCAATTTCAGAGCCTTGGATTTGGGGTCCAGTTTCAATCTCAGAATCTTGGGTTTGAAATCCCAGAGTCTTGGATTTGAGTTTCAATCTTAGAAACTTGTGTTTGGGTTCCAATCTCACAATCGTGTGTTTGGGTTCCAGTCTGAGTCTAGTACCAAATGACGTGGCTAAAAGTCCAACTTCAAGCACCACCTTTGGTCGACTTGGAAATCGGAATCTCTGCGCTGAAATAATGTGATCTAATCAGAGTCGCCGTCCGAACCAGTCAGAGACCTAATGGGAAGTCATTAGGCCTCCTGCGGTGAAAAGCAGGCGAGGACTGCCATTTATCTTACAGCTTAAAGGAGCATGATTCTACTGAGAGGCCAGATTTCTGAACACACCAATGCATCTTGAAATCTCTGAACACACACACACACTCAGTCTGCTTCTCTTTCACACACGTTGGCTGCATTACAGTATCATGCAATCATATAGACGAGTCCTTCACTACCACCACCATCTTCACCAACAAATCCCAATCAAGCCTTTAGTCACGGTCAAAGCAGGCGTTCCTCCGGATAATAAAGCCGACAGATTGTGAACTAAAAGGTACACAGGAATAGGGTTATTCAGTCACTCCTCCCAATAACCACGCTTATTTTCCCCTTGAGAGAAAATCGCGGTAGCTGGCGGAGGTTTGTGAAGATGCACTCTGGAAGCATTTTCTCCTGGCACATGAATATTCCGCACACGCACATCAAAAGAACATGATGATCCAGATCTCGGGGATAACGCGGGAAAAAAAAGATTCGATCTACCATTTTTAAAGGTACAGAACCAAACGATGAGGGGGGATGTTGTCCGCTGGCGCTTGGCGCAATTTTAAGGTGTCTCCATCTTTACCAAATCCCAAGAGTATTAATGGCCTGCCTGGAGGTACTATATTTATGTTCTCTGTTATCAGTCTCAGACAGATGACATCCACAAGACTCTAATGCTCAACCACAATCCCCAATTTTTTTTTTTTTGATTTGATTTACCTGGAACATCTCAAATGGAAGACAGCCGAGTCAACGATTTCTAACCTCTATGTAATCATAGTCTTTTACACTTGGTGCATGATTTAAAACCTTTTAGAGCGGTGTTTTCATCTTTATTGGTCTGCCCAAGAAATTTTCCATGCAAGCAGCAGTCAGACCTCGCCCAGTAGTGTAAACAGACATCTGATGGATACAAACTTCGTGAAAGAAAATGATACGGTAGTGAAAGTCGTCTCCGTTGCTGATCTAGGCTCTCAAGCTACCCTGGAGGAAGTACATCCAACGGATAGAAACTTTGCGGTCGTCTCTAGCCTCTCATGATACCCCGGAGGATATATACGTCGCTGTCCGTTTTAGACCCGGTGAAGACCCGTTACATGTACGGTAGTTATATTGTACTTGCCCTGAAGTCGTCCATTTTGTCCTGTGGACTCTTGTTACACATCTGTTATTCGTTATTCAGCAATTGTCCAATGTAGAATGAGAGGGGCCAGTTGAGGAGGCTCGGGCATCTGATTAGAACGCCTCCTGAACGCCTCCCTGGTGTGGTGTTTCGGGCATGTCCGACCGGGAAGACCCCGGGGTCGACCCAGAACACGCTGGAGGAACTATGTCTCTTGGCTGGTCTGAAAACGCCTCGATGTCCCCCCGGAAGAGCTGGAGGAAGTGGCTGGGGAGAGGAACGTCTGGACCTCACTGCTTAGGCTGCTGCCCCCACGACCCGACCCCGGAACAAGCGGGAGAAGATGACTGACTGACTGAGTAATCGTCCACTGAACATGTCACACCTCCGGTTCACCCGTTGCATGTCAGGTAGTAGTCCGGCTGCGAATCAGGTCTTCCGGACCGGCAAGTACAGGACGAGGAATGCACGGGTGGAACAAAAGGCACGCCCAGTGCACAACAACCGTACAACCAGCAGACACTTGTGACCGGTGGAGTCCATTCCAAGTTTGGTGCATGCATGCACAAAATTTTCCGCCGGATTTAACAGACCTCGCCTCACAAGAAACGCATTCGCCGGACAGTAAACGTAAAAGAAATGCATGCAAACAGGGATGAACCATCGGACGTCTGTTAACGATATCGGGCAAAGTGTGACTACTGCTTTAGGATATTTCTCAACTTTTCTAAGTTTATCCCTTTACGAGAATCAGTTTTGGTGGACGTAGCACCACTTACCGTTCACATACCCCAGAATTTAAACCTCTTTGAAAGAACGAAGACTCTGGCATTCAAATGTACGAAGGTTTTGTTAGCTAGCTAGCAATCATTAGCTAATCTGAGGGGATTTCTGACAGGATTACATCTCTTGTTTTATATCATAAACATCCTTGCTAATGCGTACTCCCTAGGCAACATATGCTAAAGTGATGAAACAACTGATAGCATTAAATATTTTGTTCAAAGAAGTCAATAACTAATAATTTTCCTTCAAATTCGTGCTAACAAACGCAAGAAATCTAAACTCTTCTTTAATTGCTATTGCTAGCAAGCTAGATGCTTAGCGTGAGAGCTATAATTGTCCTAGTTAATTAAAGCTAGCTAACTAGCATGAGCTGACCTGAGAGGACCTCTGAGAGGATTGTTTATTGATGTGTATAAACTTCCCTGCTAATGCTTGCTAGCTAACAATAACAAGACAAACCATCCTGACTGGATTTCTCAGAAGAGTCATCATATAAATCAAATATCTTCATTGTTTATGCTAACTCACTAGCTCACATAACTTGCCAGGATTATTGACAAAATTCAATAGTTTATTCAAATCATTCCAAACATCCATTCTGAAGCTAGCTTACTAGCAAACAGAAGCTAACCTGAGGGGATTTTATATCATTTCATATAAGTATACACTTATACTTTCCATATTATTGCTAGTAAGCTAACCTGATGAGATTTCATACAGGATTAGATGTTGTTTACATCATAAACTTCTGTGTTAATGATTGCTAGCTAGCTAATATATGCTAAAACAAGGGGATTTCTGAGAGGATTGGAGGTCTTGTTCATAAAATTCTATCATAAAAGTCACTCTTTCCTGATGGATAGCTAGCATAAGCTAATTCAGAATGTTTGCTTTGTTTTGCTAGTTAGTTTGTATACATTCTTGACCACTAAAGCAGCCTAGCTGGCTAAGATAAGCTAACTTGACAGGTTATCTAATCAAGAGCAACCATAACAAAACGTATTATTTATAACGTATTTAAATGTTGACCATTTTATGCTTTTTAAATGCAGTAAAAATGTTTTAAGTAGTAATAAAACAGTCAACAAGCCATCGCAGCTGTTAACGTTGTACGATTTTATTCAAAAAAAAAAAAAAAAAAAAAAGAAGAGCTTAAAGATTAAAAGAGAAAAGCATTTTTGAGAAAAATGGCAGGATAATTAAATCATTATTAAAATGGTTAGTATTGTAGTGATTAAATGTTTTTAAAGATATAAGAACATAACATATACCACTCAATACCATTTAAAAGTGAAATTTAATGGTGGAAAAAATATATAAATACAACACAGGTATGCACATAAACAGTCAATACCACATCACACCACTGGGGGGCACTGTTGGCTAAGCAATATTTAAAGTGTTATAATGAACCATAAGATAAATAATTTCGTTTGGAAGGTCTGCATATTAAAACATCCATCTTGTTAATGTTTATCCTCATGTTTTATACAGTAGTAATGAAATCTGGTTGTTTTTTTTATGGATAATAACAAAAATAATTAAATATTGTAAGAATTGTGTTAAAATAGTAGTAGTAGTAGTAGTAGTAGTAGTATTGTTGTTGTTGTTGTTGTTTTTAGGTTTGTTTTACTCGGTAATAAAAAAGCAATAATAAAAATCATTGTTGTTATTGTTTTATTGCATTCTTTATATTTATTAATTTGGTGTAGTTATTATTTATTTTTAAATTATTATTGGTGTTGTTGTTTTGGAAAATGTTGTTTTTTAATCTATATTACATTCATTCATTTTCTAAACCTCTTAACTATGGCACGGGGAGGCTGGTGCCCATCTCAGCCAATTCTGGGCGAGGGCGGGGTACACCCTGAACAGCTCGCCAGGCTATCACACATACAACCGCTCACACCTAGGAGCAATTTGGAACAGCCAGTCAGCCTAATGTGCATGTTTTTGGACTGTGGGAGGAAACCGGAGTACCCAGAGGAAACCCATACAAGCACGGGAAGAACATGCAAACTTCACGCCCTCGCCGACTCGAACCCGGGACCTTCTTGTTGTGAGGCGGACACGCTAACCACTACGCCATCGTGCCCCCCTGACCAAATCAACAGAAATGGTACGCTGCATGTATGCTGCAAGCTCCTAAATTAAGCAATTCTAATATATCAATCCAGACGTTTATTGGTTCCGGGGGGTTTTATGGCCTGCTGTAACAATTTAACACTTTTTATATTTCTGTGCTTTTAATTTTGATGTTGACTGATGGCCAGATGTTAGAATTGAAGCCAATGGGAATATAAAACAGCATCGTGTCAGTTATAAAAGTCTTACACAGTTTGTGTGTGTGTGTGTGTGTGTGTGTGTGTGTGTGTGTGTGTGTGTGTGTGTGATCGTGTGTGTGTGTGTGTGTGTGTGTGCCCATTAATACATGAGCAGACGCAAGGATCCCTGCTGAGCTCCATTTTCTGCCCTTGCATTTAAAATAAGGACTGAAGTGTAGTAGATTGTAGAGTTCCCACAACACACATCAGGCTCCCGCCGCGCTCCTATTTCTACAAATCATGCTCATCTTTCACCCAGAGAGTGATGTTCCATTTCCCGAGCACTTCCGAACACATCATGACGTGACGCCTTGTGCTTAAGGACGGCGAATGGAGAAATAAATCATTTCCTGCTTATTCGCTTGCTTTCCTGTTTATGTTTATTCATGGAGGCAGAATACAAGGACCAAGCTGAGCGGTTCGGGGTCAAAGGTCAGCAGCGCTCAAGTCGGCCTGGGATTTCAACTTGGTCACTTGGTCTGAACTGCACAAGCGCAGTGCAGCTGAATCCTGGTTTCGGATTAGTCGAAAGGTGTTGATTCGTTTTCTATAGCAGTAGCTCTGACAGAAATGTTTCTGGCTGCAGGACAAAATCGTAGGTTTATAATATCAACAGACATGTCTGCGCTGTAAACTAAACAGTACGACTGTGCTGTGATGAAAGACACCAATGCTGGTGTTCATGCCAAACAAATCTATTGGCTAAAATCATCCTGAAACTTGCAATGCTGAAACAGAGTCAACAATTTGGGCAATGCTACTAGGATCACAAGCAGGGGGTACACTGTGTGCACCCTTGGTGTGTGTTGCCCTGTGATAGACTGGTGACCTGTTCAGGGTATACCCCGCCTTCTCCCACAGTTGGCTGAGATAGGCTCGAGCATTCATAATAATTAATGCTCTTTTATTTTATATCTGCATCCACGAGCCAGAGGAAAGTGGGCGTGGCCTATCAGTGACCAGCCAGGGAAAAATGAGCCCAGGACCTACAATTAAACTGACTTCTAACCACAACTCCTAACTGACGGAAAGAAACAGAACCCAGGACAGGTTTGCTTTAGTATAATCCCATTCATAATTAAAGATGAAGCCTATTTGTTTCTTTAAATGAGCCTCATTGTGCTGACGTTGAGAGCAGCCATGTTAGTGTGACGTCACAGGCAGAACTTACAGTGAGGGAGGAAACGTTGGTGGTTTTTATTCCATTGTATTCAATCCTTTCTTTACTTTAGCAGAGCATCACTGGGTTTATTTGTTGTTGCTGTGGCTAAACAAAAATGTATTCAGGATTAAAAAAATTTTTTTTAGTATGACAAAGCCTTGATTAAAATAAAATAAATAACTATGAACAGCAAAAACAAGCAGTTATTGTTTAATAATTGTATAACATGGTAATATAATAATAACAATTATTATTATTATTAGTTTGTATAAGTACTACTTGTGAACTTTACCCTACTCCATCCTACACACTGCTGTAATCCAGCGCCTGCGCCATTTTCGCCCGGAAGGTCAGCGAGACTTGTGACGTCAGTTTTGCTTCCTCTGGGCCCGAGTAGCTTTTGCTCCATACTGACTTTCTAAGTCTCACTAGTCCCCAGTTTAAACCAGGCATGTTTATAAACCGAAATAAATAACACGCAGGTTGGATCTTAAGACAGAAACAAAACAAGAACTTGTGCGACGTCTGGATTTGAAAAATAAACCCTGCGCGTGACCCAGGATCTCAACGTAAGCACTTACAAGTTAGCACAAAGTGCGCGAGGCCTACTCGTTAGCCTGCTAGCTGAGGTGGCTAACACAGCCGTGGCGCGGTCTTGTTTGTTGTCGTGTTTGTGTGGGAAGCGTAAACGAATTCTTCTGAGCGTTAATACTTGAAATGTGTTAAAGTTTTAGGTTTTGTTTTAAAGATTTGTGTCCCCACTGAGACGACTGAGTGGCGTCCAAAGCGGGTCACATTGCTTGAGTACTAACTGTAGCATGTGCACGAGAGGCTGCTGTGCATCTTCAGGGCCGCGTCCTAAATGACGAGGTCTGGGATAGTGAGTGCACTACATTCCGCGTCGGCGCCATTTTAACTTTCGTAGCCTGTGTAGTGCAGGGGGGGATGAATAGGATTGAACCGCAGCGTAGTCAGTGGGGGATGGGTGTTTATATTAGCTAACTGGATTGCTATATTTTTTCCACTTTATGTTAATTAAAATACTAGTTATGATACTGTCTTTACCGAGTTAACATTTTTAGCTCTTTATAATGTTAGTAAAAAGTTTGAAGTAAGTTATTTATTACACACTATGTATTGAAATACAGCTATGAGAATTGTTATTTAACCTAGCATTAGCTAGCTGACTAGCTACTTTAGCAGAGCCGGCTTTGCTGCTAGCTAGCTAGGTAGCTAATAACTAACTAGCAGTTTTCTTCTTGTTTAATACGAGACTAGGAGGTAAATAGTAAATTTAAACAATTACAACAAATACTAAACATTTTAATGTTAATCAGCTAAACCGTTTCTTTGTCACTGGTTTAGTTTATTATCAGCTAAATAATTAGCAGCGGTGTGTTGGATAACTTTCTAACTGTTCTGGAAAATTCTATAAATATATAATGTGTCCATTTCAACTGGAGTGAGTTGAAGGTAAGCCTGTATTTCAATTGGCTCCATGCTCCCGGTGTAAGTGCACTAAAAAGTGCGTGTGTGTGTCACTATTGAGAGGTTGTGCACTTTCTGTCCTCCACGGAGAGATTCGCAACACCGCCTTTAGCATCTTGATTCTGTGTTTGTTTATTATTCTGCTTCTCACTTAGGTTTTCAAAAAGGTTGTTAAGGGCTGAGCCACGTGACCAAACCAGGAAGTGAACGGGCACGTTTTAGAGATGTTTCACTCAGCTAGTCTGGTGTGTTTGATTTATTTCATGCATGTGAGCCGAATCGCTTTCTCACAGGATCCACTCAGACCCGGACCTCGTCACCAACACGCCCTCGAACCCGTGTCAGTCTGTCTGAAATCTTTCTATCTCTCCGTCTTTTCTCACTCCATCATTTCCCTCTTTCCCTGAACTTTACTGTCTCTCTCCCTGTTCTTGCCATGTGTCTGTCTCTCTCTCTCTGTCTGTCTCTCTGTGTGTGTGTCTGTCTCTCTCTCTCTCTGTCTCTCTCTCCCTCCCTCCGCCTGTGTGTGTCTCTCTCTCTCCCTCTCTGTGTCTCTCTCTTCATCTCTGTGTGTCTCCCTCTCTGTGTCCCTCTCTCCCTCTCTCTTTCTCTCTCTCCCTCTCTCTGTCTGTGTCTCCCTCTCTCTGTCTGTTTCTCCCTCCCTCCCACTGTCTGTCTCCTTATATCTGTCTCTCTCTTTCTCTCTGTCTGTCTCTCTCTCCCTCTCTCTGTCTGTGTCCCTCTCTCCCTCTCTCTTTCTCTCTCTCCCTCTCTCTGTCTGTGTCTCCCTCTCTCTGTCTGTGTCTCCCTCCCTCCCACTGTCTGTCTCCTTATCTCTGTCTCTCTCTTTCTCTCTGTCTGTGTCTCTCTCTTTCTCTCTGTCTGTGTCTCTCTCTTTCTCTGTCTGTGTCTCTCTCTCCCTCTCTCTGTCTGTGTCTCTCTCTCCCTCTCTCTGTCTCTCTCTCCCTCTCTCTGTCTCTCTCTCCCTTTCTCTGTCTGTGTCTCTCTCCCTCCCTCTCTGTCTGTGTCTCTCTCCCTCCCTCTCTATCTGTCTCTCTCCCTCCCTTTCTCTGTCTGTCTGTCTCTCTCCCTCTCTGTCTGTGTCTCTCTCTCTCCTTTTCTCTGTCTGTGTATCTCTCCCTCCGTTTCGGTCTGTGTCTCTCTCTCTCCCTCCCTCTCTGTCTGTGTGTGTCTCTCCTTTTCTCTGTCTGTGTCTCTCTCCCTCCCTCTCTGTCTGTGTGTGTCTCTCTCTCCCTCTCTCTGTCTGTCTCTCTCCCTCCCTCTGCCTGTTTGCCTCTCTCTTTTTGTCTTCACGCTTCCTTTGTTTGCTGTTGTTTTTTCCATTATCCAACATGTCTTTTCCTTTTTTCTGTTAATCTTCAGACACCCCCCCCCCCATCTCCCTCTATCTGCTGCCCAACTCATCCTCTCCCATGTGTGTGTTTGTTTCTTTTCATCATACATGTCTATATTGTTTCTTAACTCCTGTCTCTCTTGTTCATTATGCAGCTTGTCTTTTCCCGATGAAAGTATAAAGTATTCGGTCCGACCATGTGCTTAGACCCCCGTCAGTAACAATCACTCGTCATCGACTCAGAAAATGTTTATAGAGGTGCAGGAGGGATATAAAATACATCAGCAGCACAAAAGAAACAGTGGCATTTATGAGCTCCGAGTCGGAGTGTAGCTTTAAAACATTTCACTTAGTTTGATACGACAAACTTTTCAGGTCTGAGTTTAAAATAAGAGAGACGTTGAACGATAATAAAATAAAAGACTTTCTATAATCACAGATTTCACCAGAGAGCAGAAGAACTACTGTCACACAACACTTTTTTATTTCTCTTGTTTATTTATTTATTTATTGCTATGATGTAACTAATTCCACTGAGTTCATCCTTCTACTTTTACAGACTGAAGGATTTCAGCATGTTCACTGATGGATCTCAGGTGTATGAGCGTCTGATCCTCGCTTGATCTCATGGTGAGTCTCACACTCACACACACACACACACGTTCAGTCTTTGATTCTCATCTGTTAGGTTGAATATGAGCAGAGATTTGTTTGTTTATTAATAATTTTTATGAATGTAAATTGTGAGATGATTGGTATTCAGGAAAATTGTTAACATCCTAATGCTAGTTCACCGGGTCAGAGGTTGTCAGGAATATTTTACAGGAACTAGATATTTTATATTCATCGATACTTAAACGGGAATATTTTGTCGTGACATGACTTGAATAAGTGGCAGCGTATAAATAGAGGAAGGGCCAGTCTGTCTGTGTGGAGCCGTCCGCCATAAAAAAAAAAATCTTAATGTACAGAATGTTAGTAGTTCGTTTTGGCTGAGAAGTGAATCAAATTAACGTCTGCATGTTAAGTTTACGCTGATTATTCATATTTTATAATCTTTGTTTATGCATGTGACCATTACCTTATATGGAGTTTTGTGGGCGTTACTATATATATATAAAAAACACAAAACGTATCAGTGCATGCATGTATGAAAAAAAATCAGCATTTTAAAAAATAAAAAAAAATTTAAAAAAAATTTGGGGGGGGGGGTTCCTTGGACCGCACCTTTATCACAGATTGTAATGTAATCTAATCAGTTTGATTAAAGTTTTTATATTCAGTTTAATCGACTCGTATACATGAATTTGCCGGATTTGTTAGCGCTTTGTTGTTGGCATTTGCTTACACTGTGACATCGCAGCATCATAATGGTTTATGAATGTAATTTTTTTTCTCTCTCCACAGGCTCCCCTCTTACCCTGACGTCTTGGTTTAACCAGGATCCAAAATGAGCATAAGCAGCGATGAGGTCAACTTCCTGGTGTACAGATACTTACAGGAGTCGGGTAAGCAGAAAGGATAGCACGCCCTGCTCCGGTGGTGGGAGGGGATTATAGATAGATAGATGGATAGATTCTTTAGAAATGAGCTCTTAATGGAATTTCAGGAATCCGGTAACGCCTCCATGAGAATGTGGCTAATAGGGAATTGGGACTATAGAGTGTGTGAGTAATGAATCTCCGTCGCTAGTCCAGGGTGCTGATTGTGTCTTGCTGCAGGATTCTCGCACTCGGCGTTCACGTTTGGAATAGAGAGCCACATCAGCCAGTCGAACATCAACGGTGCACTCGTCCCCCCCGCAGCGCTCATCTCCATCATCCAGAAGGGCCTGCAGTACGTCGAGGCTGAGGTCAGCATCAATGAGGTGAGTGTGCCAAACAAAAATAATAATAATATTAATATTAATAATGGTACGGATCAAGTAATTCTGGCTCGAATCAGGTCACTTCAGATCAGGTCATTATTGTGTGTGTGTGTGTCACATCAGGATGGCACTCTGTTCGATGGCCGCCCCATCGAGTCCCTGTCCCTGATCGATGCCGTGATGCCCGACGTGGTGCAGACGCGTCAGCAGGTGTACCGCGATAAACTGGCGCAGCAGCAGCAGGCCACTCCGGGGACGGCAAGCGGCGCCGGCGCCAAGAACGGAGAGAGCGCTGCGAACGGAGATGAGAACGGACCGCACATCTTATCTAGTAAGCGGAGAGAAAGCCATGCTCAGGGGACGGATCTGGGAATAGATCTGATCCCTCCTGACCCAAATGTGACGATAATTTAGAAACACGAAGGAGAGTTGGCACAGGGACTCTGCAGACCTGACGGTGGCGCTAAAGCTCAGGATTTTAACCAACTGTTAGCATTCATGACTCATGAAGTCGTTTGAATTCTTTAAAGGTCCAGTCTTACATAAAATATTTAGTCATGTTTCTGTTGCTAATAGTTCATGGTGACTAAATAAATCAAACCTTTCAGTTCCAACATTTATCACAGCTGTGTGTTCTGTGATATTTCAGTTCAATTTTGTGTTTCCCGGCTCTTTAAGTCCACAGCTTCCAAACAGGCTAAACTAGGTCACGTCAGGTCACGTGGTACGTGAAACGTCACACACTGGACTCGTGCGGAAGTGAAAACATTTCCAGTATGGCTGAAAACGGTCCTCACGCTCGCAAAAAACGGAAAACCAGAGATATATGCTCAATGGAATTTTGTAGCAAGTCCACCGAGGATGGATTTAAGCTTCATAAAGTTCCCGCGAGAGGAACTGGACCCCCAAATAACAACCACAGCGTTCGGACGGGCTGGGAACCGACTCCGAGAAACTCGATTCACTGATTCAGATATACATACAGTGTATATATAAAGGCTTCAGAGTCGATTC
>JBCNYH010000011.1:22422188-22436465 GCA_039654325.1 Tandanus tandanus | reverse complement strand
TTTATGTAACAAACAGCAATAAATTCACTTCTTTATTTTGCTGCATTTATTAAAAACTAAAAAAGTTAATATAAAAGAAAAGTTAATGCGATGGGATAGAATAAGTCAAAAAGAAAAAAGTACCTTAAATTAAAAGTAAATAAAATAAACATATATATAATTTTTAATAATAATGTATTTCTAATATGATTGAATTGAAGGACATTTTTATTTATTTATATTTTATTATTAAATTCTGAATTTAAAGAGAAAATAATTTTGAATATGTTGATTGGAGTACGGTAATAAAAAATTGTCAGTGCATTAATTTTTTTTTTTTTTTAATTAATTTTAATTTATGTATGATTTCATGATTAATATATTTATTTGTTCTAATAATTAATTTAGCATATAATCCCTGAACATAAAGTATGAAAATAGTACACGAGACACGCCCGTGTAAGAATATTTCAAAGTCCAATTATTCTTAACTTATCTTTTGTTTGATAGGAACACAGCTTCGACATGAACCCTTAGTTGTGTGTAAAACCTTTAGTATTTGTTTTATTCTCTTATCTATAAAGTTTATATCTTTATTATTGGGTCCTTTAAAGCATATATTACTGTGAGGAGGCATTCGTTCTGTTATTGGTTCCTCTTATCAGTTTTTTTGTTTGTTTGATTTCTTTTAAGTGACTGTTATTACTTAGTTCCTGTTATAATTTACTTCACATCAGCCATATACCAGACATTGGTCCATCAACCTCCTGTTCCACTTTTGAAGAAGTTGAGGAACTGGTATAAAGATTAAAGTCCATCATTCTGAAAACCGAAAGCTCTGGTACTGGAGTCTCCTTCCATAATCATTTCCTTATTGAAGACTTCATCTTCTATGAGATAACAGTTATTTATCATGATGTCATTTTTAAATGAACAAAATTTACTCTATTCACCAATGACTCCCCACGAAACTGGTAACGGCATTGCCATTCAATCAGCCTACGCAATGCTTTTTTCTGTCAAGATGATCATTATGTCAGATTAGAACTAACTACCCGAGCTGATGGTGTCTGATTGGACCCTGGGCGGTGCGGTGGTGCAGTGGTTAGCACGCCCGCCTCACAGCAAGAAGGCATGGGTTCGATTCCCGGGCTCAGGGCGTTTCTGTGTGAAGTTTGCATGTTCTCTTTGTGCTTGCGTGGGTTTCCTCCGGGTACTCCGGTTTCTTCCCACAGTCCAAAAACATGCACAGTAGGCTAATTGGCTGTTACAAATTGTCCCTAGGTGTGAGTGTGAGAGTGAATGGTTGTATGTGTTGCCCTGCGATGGTCTTGTGAGTTTTTCAGGGTGTACCCCGCCCTCGCCCAGAGTCGACTGAGATGGGCGCCAGCCTCCCCACGACCCTAATTAAGATTAAACGGCTTAGAAAACGAATAACTGAATGAATGATTGGACCTTTATTAAATATTGCGCTTCCTGTTTTGACGTCGTCGTTCCTTTGTCGAGTTGGATTTGTGATTTGGCCCATTATCACGCCGGAAGGTGATTGGTGCTTAAAGTTCTACGTGAATCCCTGTATCTTGACGACAGCCGCAGTCCTGTCTGAGGAAATGCTGCCACCATCATGCTTCACGCTTGTACATGACATTCTTTGGCTGATAAGCCCTCGTGATCGTCCGCCAAACATATCTTTTGCCCAGAAGGTTCTACCGTGGTTTTAATCAGACCACGACACTTTCTTCTTTGGGCTGACAGCAAAAGTATGTGGACGCCTGGCGATAACACCCATATATTGGCTTTGCCCGAATCGTTCCCACAAAAGCATGTCGAGAATGTTCTAGCTAGCTAGAGAAACCTGTTCTAGCATGATGACGATCCTGTACATGAAAACAAGTTCTTTCAAGACATGGTTTGTCAAGACTGAAGGTGAGGAACTGGAGTGTCCCATACAGAGCTCTGACCTCCACCCTCAACCCCACCGAGCCTTTTTTTTTTCTGGGGGATGAACTGTAAAACCGACTCCACCCCAGACCTCCTCGGTATCCCAACATCAGTGTTTGACTTCTGTACTAATGCCCTTGAACACACACCGCCAGGCCCCAGTTCTAGTAGAACGACTTCCAGGAAGAGTGGCGCTACTTCCAAGAGCAAAATGGAGATTACAACTGGACTGTGGTGTTCAACAAGCACATATGTGCATGTATGTCCAAAAAATTTCCAACCCCCACTCCCCACCCCCACTCCTTTATGTCTAAACAGTTGCCAAATTATTATTGTTAACCTCAGGCTATGTGGCACATATGATTTTTGTCCCCACATGGTCTAATTTAAGCTGTGCTTTTGTTGCAAACAATTGTCTGTTTGTTTTACAAGATGGTTTTACGTTTGTTTTTCTTTCCCCTGATATTCGATCCTACATTTTTTCCCATTGGTAATATTAGCCTGATACTAGACTTGGATAAGCATGCACTAAAATTAGTGGAAAAGAATGATTTTGGTATTTAAATGTAGAGGAATAATGAAATGGAAAGATAAACCGAGCAGACCTTCAGCACGGCCCCTTCCAGGCACAGGATTGTGAGCGTTTTGATGTCGGTCGAAAAAAGATTGTGGACCCGAAGGAAGACAAAGCGTGTGAAATGCTGTGTCCCCTAACCTGACCGACCTGACAAAATTGTGCCGACCCAAAAGTTTTTTTTGGGATGTGAAAAAAAAAATGAACTAAACCGACCGACCTCTCAGTTTTGTGATCAATCGGATTTTTTTTTTGTGTCGACGCGCCTGCCAGATGGTTATTTTGTTTACGTGACATTGACCTACAATCTGTCGTTATTAGAGACTTGCAGAATCAGCCAATGAAAATGCGCTAACTTCGTTTGGACCAATGACGTGGGGAATAATCCCGACTGTGCGCCGCCCCCTTTCTCATGGGTAACTGGCTTCGACTTCCGGTCATGAAAAAAAACCTCTGAGGTGCTTTGTTTGTGTTGTGGATTCGTGTTATTTCTGGGTTAAAACGGTTGTTTCTTGTTACGCTGATGGCTGTGAAAATCATGCAGACTGTCTCAAAGAAATCTTTTCACTGGTAAGTGTTTTTTATTCTTTGTAAAACTGGAGTCTTGCTATTATTTATGGATAATAGCATAGCATTCCAGGTACAGAAGCGTAGTACTATAGACTACAGCCGGCTGAAGGAAGTACAGACTGATCTGTACAACACATAGTGTAGGGAGAAGCGAGCCAAGGTCTGCACTGACAAGATTCTACAAGAGCTTGCGGAGCAGAAGAAGCTGTCTGAAGATTTGGGTCATTTTAAACATGTGGTGCTTATTTAAGAGTGTTTAAGTTGAACGATGTTTCCTTGTATATAAATCTTTACTCAAGAGTTCGACTAAAAGCATCAATTTGTTTACATTTACAAATACGGAATAATTATGTTTTTGGACACTTGAGCTCTGACATAAATTCATTCATGGTATTTGGGGTATAACATATACTCACGAGAAAAAAAAAAATTTAAATGCCGACCTACCGACCCTATTTTTCGAGCCCGTTAGGGGAAACACAGCATTTATTTATGCCTAGTAAAACTAGTTAAGAGTGATAGAGAAACTGTTTCTGTGTGAAAGATTTGAAACGTCAGGTTTTCCCCTCCAGTTACAAAATAAGAAACTACTATTAGCCAAATAAAAGAGAAATGAAACGCAGAAGTACTCGACGCAACACGTCACTTGGTACAACTGTGACCCTGATCTTTGTCCTTTAAAACCTGAACCAGGCCATGGGCATTTAGTAATGAGTAACTGGTGATGGTTTGGTCCAAATCCGTGCTGGTGTTCAGCCTGCGGAGTGTGCACAAGATTTTTCTAATATGATATCATGTGACCTTGACCTTTGACCTATGAACTTAGAACCTGTACCAGTTCATGGGCCTTAAGTAGTGCCCACAAGGATGTTCGGATGCACGCACACACAGTCAGGGCGAACACATGATGCCTCCAGCACCACAACGGTGGGGGGAGGCATAAACTTTACTTATATCTATTAATTTCATCATTTTGTTTTGTTTATATAATAATAATAATAATAATAATAATAATGATGGGCGGTACGGTGGTGTAGTGAGTGCTGTGTCCGCCTTACAGCAAGAAGGTCCTGGATTTGGAGCCCCAGGCTTGTTTGCATGTACTTCCCGTGCATGCGTGGGTTTCCTCCGGGTACTCCGATTTCCTCCCGTAGTCCAAAGACATGCACGTTAGGGTAGCTAGCTGTTTCAAATTGCCCCTAAGTGGGGGTGTGAGTGTTCGTGGTTGTGTGTGTGTGTTGGTCTTGTAATGGCCTGGACAGCTGTTCAGGGTGTACCCTGCCTTCTCCCAGAGCTGGCTGAGATAGGCTCCAGCCTCCACGTGTCCATATTAGGATTAAATGGTTCAGCAAAAAAAGAATAATAAAATCAATTTGAGTGGAATAATTAGAGAATTGGGTTAATTTTACCCTTAATTTGTTAATACAGCCATGCAGGAAGCGTGATTTCATGGCTCCCCATTAAACGATGATGAAGTTTAGTGTGACGGATCCTCTCCCCCCCATGAGCCCGGTGGAAGCTGTTCATTGCTGTTCATTGTTCTCGAGCGTTTCAGTCGCTCTCAGCACTTTCACCGCCCCTGAGACCTTAAAGCCCTCCATTATTGCCGACCTGTGGCATGTTTGCTGTGTTGGCTTTTGCATTGATGCAGGGATTTTTAGAAAGAAAAAAAAACAGTCAGTTGTACGTGCTAGATCTGGCAATTAAATAATGTTGATCTGAATGTGTTTTATACCAAGCTACATGATGCTAGAAATAAAGTTTAACAGCACAAGTGCAGGGAGTAACAAACAACATGGAGGAGGAAACTCTCAGGAGAGAGATCTTCTCATTTTAACTCCTGTTCTTTTTTATTTGGCCACAAATTAACGTCGCAAATTAGTTTTAATAGTCAACGTTCCTAAGTATAAATCCATCAAGATTAATCCTATAATTTAAGAAATCTTTGTAAACTTTTAGACGTACAAGCTGTTTAGTACATTGAAATGTAGCCTGCATCATCACATACTACAGTGGTGCTCAAAAGCTGCTTCCCCTTGCACTTGTAAAGTGTTTTTTATTGAACTGTATTGTATTAATCATGTAAATCTTTGCCACCTCAATCATTAGTTTGAAACTTTAACCATGGGTAAGTGACCTTGACCTACTTTTTTCTTGTTCTAACAAGGCTCGTGCTAAAAAAAGGTATGATTTTGAATAGGTCAGACCCTAAGCTAAAAATGATATATAATTTACCCATATTGAATCTACTCAAAAAATCACCAGAATTGGCCCTTACAAGTAAACCTCTTGTTCCTCTAGTGTTTTCCGACTTACATCACTTTGTATGTCGCTAATCAGGAAATGCTACTTTTGAGAAAATAGTAATTACAGTTACAGAACCAGTTTCTGAATGTCCGCATCTGAAACTCCCCAACATCCAAACACTAAATGAATCCGGCTCTCAACCAATCAGCACCATCGTACTAGCGTCTTCCTAGCAACAGATGAGTTCTATTTACACTGAGTCATGTGTGTTTTGAGGCTTCTCATTGGTTTAGCGTTACATGATTGGTGGAATCTTTCTGGGATGCTGTAAGTAGGGAGAGGATTCTGGTAGTGAATCTGGATAATAAGGAAATACCCTGAGCAACCACAAAAGCCGATTGAAAATCAGTAAAATAAGTGAATTTTCTATTGTTTTACAACAACGTGGACATGGAACCCTTTCCTAAACAAGTATTTTAGCGTGGATAGATGGATATTTATGGATATTTGAACTTGGTCATGTGGAAGATTATGATCTGAAGGATGTATTTTTGGCGATATCATATTTTAGTCTGGGTACGGAATTTTCAACGTACTTTGGCTCCCGCTCAAAACACCACCTTGCAACTTAATCTGTATTATGCTGGAGCGGGTCACAAATATTTGTTTAATTTTATTTGTACCATGGTATTTTACCAGCACGTGTAACTATATGACTCAAAATAAAGTGCCAAACGAAGCAAAGTTTCTGAATCCTGTAGCTTGTTTACATGTATAAAGCCTAGTTATCAAGTGTAACCAGTCTCTGGTAAGATGGCATCCACTTTCAGTACGATATACCATGTAGCGCCGGTCTTGTGTTTATGTCTGTGGTGTATTTATGACCTTTGGTCCCTATGGTTTCCGGTGCAGGTAATTACACCACAGCTGTGCCTGCGCACACACCTCACAGCCACACGCACACACACAACAGAGCCAGTAAGCGTTCAGGCAGTGATAGCGGCACAGGCGTGCGCACTCTTAAAGCCGCATAGAATTAATGGGCCGTTTTCAGAAAAATGTGCACAGTAACGGTGAGGACATTTTGCACTTTGGTAGATAACATTTCCTATGGAAAGGATTACTTCTATGTGCTTGGTAATGGAAATAGATCAAAAGAAACTTACAAATAATGAAATTCATTTGCTTTCTTTAGTCATTGTTTTGAACTTAATGCATAAAAGGCTGTCTTTCTTTAGAAAGTGTCCTCACCGTTACTGTGTACATTGTTTTCTGAAAAGTGCCCTAATGTGGAAGTTTTCCAAACTGAGATTTTCCACTGAATTCCAGATGAACACCCAGTTTTAAAGCAGATAAGAAGGAGAAACTAACACATTAACCCGCTAACACTGATTTTGGAGAGATGAGGTAGAGGAGGTAACATGGAGTTGGTTCAGAGAAGGTTGGCATGGTGACATTTTGGTAAGCACGTCCTATGTTCGAGCCCCGAGCCCAGCGAGGGCGTTTCTGTGTGGTTTTCATGTTCTCCCTGTGCTTGTGTTGGTTTCCTCTGGGTACTCCGGTTTCCTCTTACCGTCCAAAAATATGCACAGTAGGCTAATTGGCTGTTCCAAATTGCTCCTAGGTGTGGAAGTGAGTGTGAGTGGTTGTGTGTGTGTGTTGCCCTGCGATGGTCTGGAGAGCTGTTCAGGATGTACCCCGCCTTCAACCAGAGTCAGCTGAGATCCTACGACCCTAGTAGGATTAAGAGGTTCGGCGAATGAGTGAGTGAGTGAGTAGGATATTAAAATTACAATAGTATAAATAAAAATTTAAATGATCAGTGGAATCATGGAAAAAACATTACTGATTGGTGCCTTTGTTTACAAAACCATTAGGAGCGATTTCTCCTCATCGTTTGGTCACAGGACCTACATATTCTAAGCCCAACTCCACCTGAACATCCTCTTGCATCAGTTCAGAGGACCGAACTTCCTTTTGGGCGCTTTATCTCCTGGCGCTTCTTCAGCAGATTCAGACCAGTTACTCATTACTAAATCCCCATGAACTGGTGCAGGTTTTAAGGGCATGGGTCAAAGTTTAGGGTCACAGTTCATAAAAATTCCTCTGTTTATGGCAGAGGCATACCAAGCGGCGCATTGCGTCATTAAGAAACAAAGACCACACCAAGCTCAGTGGGTAACGTTAACCTTCATGAGTCAACCATCAGGACATTTAACAACAATGCCTGGGTGGAGGTCATGTAGGTGTAGTGATTCCGTAATTTTTGCCATGGATAAGGCTCTGGATTCCTGATCCGGAGGTTGGTGGTTCAAGCCCCAGTGCCGCCAAGCTGCCACTGTTGGGTCCTTGAGCAAGGCTCTTTACCCTCATGAAAATGATGAATGTAAGTCACTCTGGATAAGGGTGTCTTCAAAATACCGTAAATGTAACCGAGTGTAATGTTTTGGTGTCGTTTGTTTGCTTGGGTTCTCTTCGTCTACCTTTGTGAAAATCCGACCATGCTTCATGCAGAAATACAGACAATTCTAAAGGCTTGGCAGACTTTTTTTTACTGTACATAGTTCATTGTCGCACCTTGTCTCAGTCTGAGTTGTCCTTTTGCATAAATCTCTGGCAGCCGGCTCCAGGACGGTGAAGTCTGAGTCTCGGCACTTAGGCGTATCCGCGCCGTTTCCACTTTCCAATTTTTTGGCGTTATATATGTAGTAAATGGAAATGTCTTTTGGACCAAAAACACATTCAAGTCTCTAAAAATGTTTTGAAATTAGTTAACCAGACACTGTGTTTCCTGTGGTTAGTGCCATTTTCTGTGAAAGTATGCATTACTAAGACACTTAAGATAACGTGGGGTAACTTTTGACTTCCCTTTTTTCTGTGTGTTTAAGTCATTTGTTTCGGAAGCATACGCCGTTATCCTTCCCGAAGATATACAGATGCTGCCATCCGGTCAGCATGGGAGGTAACAGTTGACTGGTCGTTTGACTTTCCTTTACAAATTAATATTTCTAAATGGTGCTTCAGTTTCACTTCATATTGAAAATATCTAACCTTGGAAGTATTAAATGTTGATTTATTGTGTACCTCTTGTTATTAATCAAGAACTATATATCATTTTTTTAATTTGTAGTTTTGGGGTAGCATTGACAGCCTGTTAAAGTTACCCCGAGGCCATGTCAGTGTTACCCTAATGCATACGGTCTCGGTGAACAAGATAAACATGTACTATAATCTTAAAATATACTTTATTTGACTTTTTTTTTTGATGGTTGATCTTGGGGTACAGTGACATGAATCTGTTCATGTGCAAACAGTCATATACTGGTGTTTCAGTCTAACTGGAGGTTGTATAGAACGCTACAATTTTCAGTCAATGTTGAAATTTTGAACTGCAAGTGGTGTATGTTGGTATCATGAAATTTGATGTTTTTTTTTTTTTTTCTAATTTAGTTTGAGCTAGTTGGTACAAAACGTTTCTTTAAGTTGGCATGAAGAAATATCAAGCAATGTCAACAGAAATTGGGCGAGCGATAACTCCCATCATGCGTTATCACATGATCAGGAGAATAATTTCTGAGAAGCAGATGATTTTTACATTTCATCTCATGTGTACCAGTATGCTCTATGGGTGGGTTAGTTGGTACACCATGTAGGACACTTTGGTACGACACTTGTCTACATGTAAAAAGTGTCCCAGATACAAAATTTAGTTATTAAGTAACATTAATAGATACAGACAAAACTTTATTTTGCTAACATTTACTGCAAGCTGTGAAATAAAATTGAATAGAGAAGTGGAAAATAAGACTTGTGAACAAAAAAGCAGTTGTGTGGAGAAGCTTTGCATTGAATACAAGCTTTAAACAAGCACGTTCAGTTCCACCATATGCACTAGGAGGTGGCACAACTTGAACAATATCTTCTTTAGACACAACATCCTTGTCATCAACTTCAGTACCAACACGCCCCATACTGAATTCCAGACAAAAAAATCACTGCCTTGCCAACCTTTCTGAACTTTCACTTCTGTTAGACTGCAAGATGACAGCTTAGATGCTTATCTTTTACATCCATACTGTCATTATTAGAGTAACAACCTAATGGTACAAACGTATCCTTAGTTTAGATTGAGCAAAAGTTTCAAAAATTAGGTCAATCGCGAGTTCGAATCCAGATTGATACCACAGCCATCGGTGACCGGGAGTCCATGGGAGGAGCTCTCATGGCCGAGCTCTCACGGGAGGGAGGGATGGCATACGCTCACCTCGCTGTCACTCACAGCGATCACCAGCCAATCATGGGCGTCTGTGAGCTCATTCACAACGGGGGCGCTTGTACTTGTATAGTTAATCCAGTTCTCTGTGTCCTCATCACTACATCACAATTGGTACATGTTCTTTCGGTCAGGCTTTGTCATCGTAGATATACATCTGTCAGTTACGTCACACCTCCCCCCGTGAAAGAAAAGTTGTTTATGACAACTTTTATGATAGTTTTACAATATGAAACAAATAGCAAGGTCACGAAAACAATATTCAACAAATAAGAACATCATGGGATAAAAATGAAACCAAATGATAATTGGCATAGCTATATAGTGCTATTTTGTATATAATTAGTAAATAAATTATAAATATACATCATATACTAAATACGTACATTTATCGAGAGAGTGCATCTGCACACACATTATTTACTCCCTTGACGTGTTTTATGTCAAGGTTGTATTCTTGTAACATTAAACTCCAACCCAATAACCTTCTGTTCTTGCCTTTCATTCTGTGTAGGAATGTCAGTGGGTTGTGGTTGGTGTATATACTAGTATGGGGTGGTTGGAAGAGGACAGATATACTTCAGTGTTGCACTGCTAAAATTAGAGCTAACGTCTCTTTTTCAATGGTGGAATAATTTGTCTGGTGGGTATTGAATTTTTTTGAGAAGTAACAGACTGGATGTTCAACGTCACTATCATCTGACTGTGATAGTACAGCACCTGAACCAATATCACTGGAATCTATGGTCAAACTGAAGGGTTTGCTGAAATCTGGAGCCTGAAGAAAGGGTTGGGCACATAGCAAGGATTTGACATCGTTAAAGGCTTTCTGACAAGAGTCGGACCAGATATACCTTCTGTTTTTCTTCAATAGATCTGTTAGTGGGGCAGTGATGTCAGCAAAGTTGTTGCAAAACTTTCTATAGTGGCCTGCCATACCTAGGAATCTCATTAGGCTGCGTTTGTTTTCTGGGGCTGGGAAGTCCACGATAGTTTGGACTTTTGCTGAGATGAGAGGTGTTTCTGGTGGTCCAGGTTTTACCGTAGTCCGTGCAACAACGTAGTTCGTTCAACGTAGTCCGCTCAACAAGGACAAGAGGGTGGTCTTCGCACTTGTATAGTTAAAGTTCTCTGTGTCATCATCACTACATCACCGTTGGTACCTGTTCTTTCGGTCAGGCTTTGTCATAGTAGATATACATCTGTCACATTGTTACGTCACATTCCCAAGAGGCAATAGCCCAATAAAACAGGCCTAACATGCCCTTATTATATCATAAACAAGGACAGGTCACAACCTATTGCTGTATCAGTGACCAATTCAGTGTAAGTGCTGTAAGTGTAATTTGAACTGTATGGTGTTTAGAGCTATGTTGGGAAACTTTAGATGGGGTTTATAGTTTGATGAAACGTTTTTGTGTTTCTGTTTCAGGCATGCCAACCATGCTGCCAGAATCCTCTTGAAATGGTTCCAGCATCAGGATGGACTTTAAAAGAACTTTGTAACAAACAAACCATGTTTCGGCATAAAACATAGCCAAGGCTTCTTTTTTTCCCACCTCTCCACCTCTCGGACTCCCACCTGGATGTGTAGAAGGATCCAGAATGTTTGTTTCTTTACGATGGATCAGGAAATGCCAACTCCGACAGCTGATAATGACGTGCTTTGTGTTGTCGGTGATCAAGGTGTACTGGGAAAGTCTTGACAGTAACACAGTAGGTCATTTCAAGTCCTACTCTTACCACCTGTTCAACTCCTTGGACTTTATAAGCACTAACTTAACAATTAGTCAGGAGGAGGCACGGAAATTCAGCAACCACCGTTACTTAATAAACCACGAGCAGAAATGTGTCAACGAAGACGTGCTACTTTTGCTACTTGTGAAAAGCTCGCCAGAGAACTTTAAGCGGAGGCATGCCATTAGGTCAACATGGGGCAACGAGCTGTACATCAAGAGGAACCTTGGCGTGACTGTGAGAGTGCTGTTTGCACTTGGAATCCACCCGTATCCAATGGATAGGAACAACATTCAGGAAAAGCTGCTTCAGGAAGACCAAATGTACCAGGATATACTTCAACAGGACTTTCTTGATACCTTTCACAACCTCACTATTAAGCTTCTCCTCCAGCTTGGCTGGACGTACGCGTATTGCGACCATGCCCGCTTCCTCATGTCTGCAGATGACGACATCTTTGTCCACATGCCCAACCTCATCCGCTACCTACAGGAGGTCAACCGGACCGGAGTCAAAGACTTTTGGATCGGCAAAGTGCATCGAGGTGCTCCACCGATTCGGAAGAAAGACAGCAAGTACTACGTGTCTCACGCGATGTACCCCTGGCTTCTCTATCCTGATTACACCCCTGGAGCTGGTTACGTGGTCTCCAGAGACGTGGCCTCTAGAGTCTACCAAGCTTCCCTCACTTTGAACGCTTCTCTTTACATCGACGATGTCTTCATGGGCATTTGCGCAAATGCCAAGGGGATCTCGCCCCAAGAACACGTCTTCTTCTCTGGAGAGGGTAGGGCGCCTAGCCACGTCTGCATCTACAACCAAATGATGACCTCACACGGACACGTTAAGGACTTTCACGAACTCTGGAAACTTGCAACAGATCCCGAGGTGCAGCGAGTTTCCTCTGGATTTTTTGGAAAGCTCTATTGCACCATAACTAAAATCAGACTCCTTTGTTTATTACCTGCTTTTGACACCTACCCCTGTAAGGCAGCCTTTTTATAGGGTTTGGATTCGCATGTGTGCAATGCAATTTGCCTAGACTGGAATGAAGAGACCCAAACACGTTCCAGCATTGTGATGCCCCTCGGCACAAAGTGAGCTCCATGAAGGCCTCCTCGTCCAGCATCATTGCCTGACCCCGTCACTTCACAAACCCCGTACAGCCACGCCCCAAAATCTAGTGAAAAACCTTCCCAGAAGCGTGGAGCTCATAAGAGCAAATCTATAATGTGATGGTCAGGTGTGAGGAAAACATTTGTACCTTGAACCAATCTGAGTCCTCGCGTATAAAATTTTTATACGTACATCAAGCTTCAGTGTGGCATCAGTTGAAGTTGCAGCTCTAATCTGTTTCGAAGCAGTTGTACTGGAGTTGAATATGGTTTGTATGTGACTGCTGAAGACTCCGGCTCGGAGGTGATTCCACACACTGGTGCAGGGAAGCGGCGCGGACCTCGGGTCTGAATGACCGCATCACGCTGCCAAAATCACATCTTACTGATGTTCCTTTCCTATCATGAGTTCTTTCCAGTCCTTCGTTTACAGCTGTATGTAAAAGCCTATTTTTATATTATATTTTATATGCACATGCTACCTTAAAACAGCGGTAATCAATAAAAGGATTCACTTGGCATCTTGGGTAATTGCTGGGAAGTGGTGATTTTTTTGGAAAGGGGCGTACAATATATTTCACCAGTGGGCCCCTTTCCTATCTGTGGACTAATGTATCATATTTGTTTGTTTGAAATAAATTAGAAAATGTCCACTGGAGTGGAGACTGTCATGCTGCCCTTTAGATAACAGTTATTCGCTGAAGGTGAGGTGGATATAAATAATTGAGTCTAGATCACCTAAATTATCCCGAGTTTGCGAGGTGGATAATAAACAATCATTGCATGAGGCGAAGTGTGATATGGTGAATTATTCACTCGAGGCGTTGTCATCCCCCGCTGACACTGAATAATTCTCCATATCATAAGAAAGCCGGATCCTAGAACTCTTTTATTCTTCGTTCAAAAAATATTTTCAAAGTAGATCGTCATGTTACTATGACACGTGTGCTCAAATAATTGTGCAAAAATAATCACTCAACTTGTGCGACCGCAACGATGCAGTAGTACAGCTTGTAGAATACCAAGAGTTATTTGCTGGCTTTTCACCAATCAGAAGCGAGAAAATATTTTGAATGAATAATAATATCTATTATCCCGAGATAGTGAACCAATTAGATCGCGCCATTTCTGGGTCATGTATAATACTAAAATACTATATACAGCTCAACAGATTTGTCTGTGGATGCTTTAGATGTTTTTGTCTGTAGCTAATTTTTTTTTTTTAATTGACAGTTACAACTTTTTTTTAAATATAAAAGCCATTTGTCCATTGACATTCTTTTTTTTTGTTTTCTTTATTTTTCACCCCCATTTGGGTAAGTCACTCACGGCTACCGTAAGAGGATAGTAAAAAGAGGTTTGTACATACACTCTTAAGGTGACCGTTTCCTGTTGGAATGTAGTTTGTAATTTAATGTTAAAATTTTAAATAAATAAACAAGATGGGGCAGTGGTGGCCTGGTGGAAGGGTGCTGGATTACTGATCCCAAGGTCGGGGGTTCAAGCCCCACTATCAACAGGTTCTCACTACTGTCCCCCCAGTACAGCTAACTGGGTTATCAAAGGCCGGCCATGTCTACACTGTCTGTGGTGAGAGGCATGTAAAAGAACCATTGCTGACTTTTGTGAAGAGGAGGCTGCATTGCCGTTAGCATGATTCTGCCCTGCAATGGCCTGGCGAGCTGTCCATGGTGTACCCTGCCCTCGCGCCAGCCTCCCCGTGGCCCTAATAGGTTCAGAAAATGAACGAGTTTAGATCAAGGCTCTGTTTGTAAACCAGTTAGTTGATCTTGGGTGATGGCCTCCAGTTTGGGGAAATTCTGCTTTACCATATATATATA
>JBCNYH010000011.1:22409860-22422088 GCA_039654325.1 Tandanus tandanus | reverse complement strand
TATATATGTTCAGTGGTTCTTCAAGTCCTTGATGCTTCGAGAATTGGCTTGTAAATACGGCCTTGAGCTTGAAAAGCTGTGTGTTTGCCAGCTGATCTTCCAGGCAACTCTTCTCTGTGTGTGTAACAATTGAGGTGTGGTCCCACCGGGCTTCTTTTCTGAGAACAGGTCGTCCCGCGTGACCTCAGAGAAGCGTCTTGTTCACTGGTCACCAAACCTGTTTCTGGGTATCTGAATCAGTTAAAAGAGGTGTGTTAGATTTCGGTTGGAGATAAAACCTGCAGGAAGGTCGAGTTCTCTTCATGAGGGACGTGCAGGACAGGAGGACCTCCAGGACCACGGTTGCTCCATACCTCTGCTTTGTAGAAGCTGGTTTTCAGAAGAGTCTGCATACCTGGAGCCCTCGTTCGTTTTCGCAGGGCGGATTAATTTGAACCAGGTCCCCCCGTCCTCCGGATACTCCAGTTTCCTCCTACAGTCCAAAGACCTCCACCCCGTGTCAGCTGAGATAGGCTTCATCCTTCCCGTGACCCTAGTAAGCGTTGAGGTCATGTACTGCGATTCCTTTTGGTTCTGAAGAGATCGGTTTCGCCAAGGACTTGATTCTGTTCATATCTGATACCACAGAATCGATTATAAAATCAGTGCACCCGCACCGGACCTGAATCGTGGACCTGTGGAGTTTAACGTGGCCTTTACCTTGCCACATGTTTACATGCCTCTCCTGCCCGCATGCCGATCCTGCCAAAAACAGTTCAGGAACAGCTCTCGGACCCTGGTGTGAACAGGAGGACCGATTCTGGTAGCGTATTGTGGGAAGAGCTTTAAAGGATAGAGTCGCTTATATGCTTATTATATGTCTTTCAAATTACGTTCTGAAACGTTAGGTATCAGGCCTAGTGCTCAAATATTACAGTATCACACACACACACAGCCTCTTATCCAATACACAGCATCCCTTTGATCTCAGAACAGCTTGTAGCACACCGTTCTGCTGAGGGGCTTTTCTGCTCAACCCGGGTTCACAGGGTGACTATCTGAGTGAGCGGAACCTTCCAGTCACTCTGGTGACCTCTCCTCTTGATCTCTCTCGCATCAGCCTCAACCGTCTGTTCGATTACGGATAGGAAAGGATTCGAAATCAAACCCCATGCCCATTTTCCATCGGTTAAAAATTAGGAGCTTAAATTTTTTTTTTCCATTTAAAGAAATAAAGTGATTCAAAGACTACGGAGGTAGAGATGGGTATAGCGTTATAAATATACACGTACTTAAGCACAGGTTGATCAAGGATGAGGTGGAGCAGCACCTGTTTCTGTCGTAACCTCACACTTGAACGCTCTTTAGGCTGTTTTTTTTGGAGGAAGAATCTAGTTCTCTTGTTTCCATTTAACCTACTGCTATTTGCTTATGATTTTCAACAAGAGCAAGCAACGATGCAAAAAAGTAGGCACGTGCTACAAACACATGCCAAGTTTTGCATAAGGTGCAGGAGACAGGAGGTAAAGCTTTGAGTTTCTGAAGGGTTCAGGTGGATATGGAAGCCCCTTTTTATGATTTGGCGGCAAAACAATGTTGTAGCGTACAGCACGATAATGAGAATGCATTTCAGAATCATGATATTTATAATGAGGTGCTGTTTTGTAATTGATACTGTGATCATTTTGAGATGTCATACTGAGATAGTTCATACTTATGAGATACTGTTATAATTGAGAACCTGTTATGAGTTTGACAGCATCTTATGAGATACTAGTTCATAATTGAGGCCATTTTTATAAAGGAGATACTGTTATAATAGGGTAATTGAGATGTTATGACACTGTTACGATTGAGGTACAGTCCTACTGAAGCTGTTTCATAATAGTGAGAACTGTCTCAAAATTATTGACCTTGAGATGTACGTCCGGAGATAGAAGCCTTCTGTACGAGATATTGGGTAATAATTGCCCTGCGACAGCCTGGCGAGCTGTCCAGGGTGTACCCCGCCCTCGCCCAGAGTCGGCTGAGATGGGCACCTCCCTGCGACCCTAATGAATGAATTGGGTAATAATTATGGGAAACAGGTTTCTATATACAGTGGTGTGCAGTAAAGATTATACACCACTTTTGTCTAAAAGGGCTCCTGATAAAAAGAAGTTAAAAAAATTACTTCTCTATAATTTTTTGGTGAAAATGAACTTCAAACCATATGGAACGGTTCCATATGTGAACACTTTGCCTGAAAGGTTAAATGCTGTAATCAAAACTAAAGGGTGGCCACCTATTGACTTTTTTTCCCCCTCAAAAAAAAGAGACTTATTTTTGTTGGTTTACAATTTCCTCACTCGCTAAACCATTCCATATGATTAAGTTCATTCATGCTATGCAAAAGTCAAAAAAGTAAAATTTGCGACACCTTTCAATTTGAAAGTGAAAAATTGGTATTTTCTGTGTTTTTATTATCCGTACTTTTACCTCAATATACTTTTTGGAATGATTATTTTTGGTTCTCATTGCCTGCAATAGCGTTCAGTACATTTTCACCAAAAAATTATAGAGAAGTAATTTTTTACTTTTAATTAGGAGAACTTTTAGACGAAAGTGTTGGTGTATAATCTTTACTGTAAAGCGAAACAATAGTGACCTACGAAAAAAATATATATATATTTAAGTGAAAAAATGCATTAACCCCCATTAACCTTTTTTTTTTTTAAAGCAAGCTTCGTATTTGCATGTAATAAGTTTAAATGTCTTTTAGCATTAAATCAAAAAATGTGCATAATTAGGGTCTGTATTTTTACCTTCAAGCTTATTTTAGGTAACGGGTTTTCTTCTATTTTTAAATATTTAATAGAGGTGTGAATAGGCAGGTTACTGAAATGTACATTTTTTTTGTATTAGACGACTCAGGAGAGAAAAAAAAAAAAAAAAAAAACACGTCACCTTTTTTTTTGGTTCAAATAAATTCTTTCAATATGTAACTTTTTTCCCCACAACCTTTTGTTGCCAAGGACATTACTGTATGTATTTATTTGCATGTCACTTCTAAACAATAAAAAAAAACGGTTTAATAATTTTGAAAGAGTAACGTTAAGTTACTGGACTTTAAGTCTGTCCACACACATCTCTAATCCTTTCCTTGAATCCTTTCTATGCAAATTCTGGTTTGACCTTCAGGCTCAAATGCTTTCTTTTTTGCATTTCAAATCAAGTGAACATTTTTTTAAAAAACACAATTCCTTATTTCAAGTCAAGTCTTATTTTTACCTTATTAGGACACGTATGTGTGGGAGGTTTTCTGTAGAGGAAATCACCGACACTTTGTTTAAAGCTAGAACACAAGACTGGACAGTTCAGTTCTTGAAGGATTGAGTTACACAAGTAACAAGCTTTAAGAGATCCATTCCTTTAATCAAGACACAGATTACTGTTAATGTGATATAAATAATAAGATACAGGATTAGCTCTAATATTGTAATATAGATATTTAATATTGAAAAACAATAGACTTAAAAAAATACATTTTTAAATAAGTTTAAAATTTGGATCAAATGATCCGAAGCAAATTAATGTAAACTGATTTGTTTTCATTTTTGATCAACCATGACCCGTTAGGACACACTGCAATTTTTTTTTAAGGAGAAGAAATGCTTACTGTGCCTTTGTACCATTGCATTCAATCAGAATCAAGGTCAGTTGTAGAGTCACTAATACACTCCTTCACAGTGGTCATGGTTTCCACAGTAACAACTGGCATAAGGATTTGCATGCTGGACACGGGACTAAAAAAAATAATAAAAAATCCTAAAAGATTCAAGATCTATAAAAGCCTGCAGTGTTAGATTACAATAAGGTTAATAGGGGAAAAAAAAAAGGGTCTTTATCCCTTTGTTTAAATAAACAGAACCTTGTGCATCATCTGGTCAATGAGTTCAGTCTTGATAAAAAGGATCATCAGGAAACAGTAACGTGTTATGTCTTGTGTACTGCAGTGCCCTCTTGTGCACCAAAGCTTGAAAAAAAGGATAATGTGGAAGCAAATTGCTTATCTTTATTGGGACTTTGACAATCCATTCCTAACCACTTATCCTGATCTTAAATCAAAAACAAAAGCCTAAACTCGGTCCTAATTCAAACAAACCCAAAAACAGAGGCTTAACCCTCAAACAGCTCTTTAAAAAAAGTGAGGACCAGCCCAGGTCCTCAATACGTAGCAAATACACACAAACACACGTGAGTGTATCACCATCCTCTTTATTGTCAAATGAGCCAAACACTACATTAAACATTTAAATCCTTTAAATGTTAAGACCCACTAGTATTTTTTTGAAGAGGACTTCACACAAAGTACTTAAAATAAAATACAATTAAATTAATACATTCAAAAAAGTGCCTTTGCGTTTACTGACTGGGAGGAGAGAGAGCGAGTCAGTGAACCGAGTTTAAACTGCACACATATGTTAGCATAACATAATTGGCAGACTTGATGCAGCACTTGTATCTTTTAGTCCACAAGTAAATTACTAAACGATGAAGAACATCTAACACGGATATTCTGAACATACTAGGGAGAAAATACCTGATAAAGAACACATTTAAAGAACCCATTTTTCTGTAAACGCCGCTACGACGCCCACAGCCGTCCACGCAGAAAAGTCACGTATCGTATCGAATTCGCACGTCTGATCCAAAGCCAGCATTGAGGAGAAAACAGGCTCTTTATTTATTCTTCCGATAAAATAAGCGCAAAAATGCAAGTGACTCTGTAGCTATCCCTGCATTTAAAAAATCTCCGGCGGGTTTAAATCAGATCGGCCACGTTCATGGGCATCTCCTCCACGGTCGTGTTGTAAAACGTCTCAATGTCTCGAAGGATCCGTTTGTCCTCTTCTGTAACAAAGTTAATGGCGACGCCTTTTCTGCCAAAGCGACCGCCACGGCCAATCCTGCAAGGAAAACCGTGAAACTGGTTCATTATACAAAGACTCAATACTGTGTGTGAGGGTGAAAGTGCAGTGTGAGAGAGACTGTGGCGGTGCGTGTCAGCGAGAAAGAAATGAATTGTGAGACAGTGGGTGCGTGTGACAGACAGCCACAGCGAGACAGAGTGTGTGAGACTCAGTGTGTGGAAAAGACAGACTGTGTTACCTATGAATGTAATTCTCTCGGTTTGTTGGAAGGTCGTAGTTGATGACGAGGGAAACCTGCTGCACGTCGATCCCACGAGCCTGAAGGAGGAACAAACAGTTCATTCATCCACAGATCCCAGAAACCCTCACTGCAACAGGAAGCAGATCCAAATCACCACTCACCAACAAATCGGTAGTAATCAGCACTCGGCTAGATCCAGACCGAAATTCTCTCATGATGATGTCACGCTCTTTCTGATCCATGTCTCCGTGCTGCACGGAAGGAGGGGGGGGGGGGTTTAATTTTAATCATTTCTTCACGCTGACTCTCTCGTGCACCCCACACGTTAACGTGTACGCTCCCGGTTAGAGGTATGATCAGTAAGGTTTTAAACTTTCTCCATTACGGTCAGTCCCGAAAGATGGTATGCCATCATTTCATACCTCATCCAAAAATAAATAAAAATAACCCCTCCGTCTTACCAGCGCGGACACAGTGAAGTCTCTGGCGTGCATTTTCTCCGTCAGCCAGTCCACCTTTCTCCTCGTGTTCAAGAAAATGACGGCCTGCGTGATCGTCAGCGTCTCGTACAGATCGCAGAGGGTGTCCAACTTCCATTCCTTACACACACACACACACACACACGTCATTTAGTGCTAATAAACAAAAACAAACCTCACCACCACAAACCGTATCGAAACTGAAATGTGGCGCAGCATCTTGAGACGCAGGACACGGGACATTAAGAAAGAGGTCCCCCCCGGTCTCGTTTCCAACGCTGCGCCCTTTTCCTCTCCCTTCTTCGAGATGTACCGTACCAGCATGACCAGCAGGACTGAACCAGGAAAAGCTCAGAGCTGCTGGTTTTGGCACGGTGCTTTTGGTAAAGAAGGATTTCAGAGGTGCACCAGAGTGTGTGTGTGAAAAATCACCTCTCTTTCTACATTGATGTAGAACTGCTTGATACCCTCAAGCGTGAGCTCTTCTTTCTTCACCAGGATACGCACGGGCTCACGCATGAACTTCGTGGTCACATCCAACACCTCGGCGGGCATGGTGGCTGAGAGGAGCACCACCTGAACGCATACAGAACAAGGTTCGTTTACACACACACACACACACACACACACACACAAATTCAACCCTAACCACACAGATTAAAGGATCACTAATTCAATCATTAAAAAAAAAAAAAAAAAAAAAAAAACCTCTAACTATATAACTGTCGCTCTGAGCCTTGAAACAAAGGTCACGGGACATTAGGAAAGAGGTCCGACCGCGTTTCATTTCCGGCACAGGGAACCTTTATCTTCTTCCATGTTTTCACTCTGCTAGCATTATTACATAAACCAGGAGAGCCTGGAGTCTGTAATTTCAGCACAGTTCTTTTGGATGGAAGGGGATTTATAGTTCGTCCAAAACTTGGATCAGACCCAGACCCAGCACCACCCCCTGGACTTCTAGTTCTGATAGATGAAACTGGGCTCACTTGAATGTTTGTGCTCAGTTTCTGGAAGATTTCATAGATCTGATCCTTGAAACCACGACTCAGCATTTCATCAGCTTCGTCCAGGACGAACATCTTGATCCATTTAGGAGCTTAAAAAACAACAACAATTTAAATCTAATAATACATAAATTTAAACTTCATAAATCTTGTACACGTCCCACCATGTGGTCCTGGACAGAGATAATGATCAGTAGAGTAAAAAAAGCATCTCCATGACATGTCAGTCCCGAAAGATGGTATACCATCATTTCATTCTCAATCCAACAACAGACATTTTTATCTAATTAATTAGATGTGAACTTACAGAGAAACCTCCTGTTCAGCATGTCGAACACACGCCCTGGAGTCCCTACGACGATATGCGGTGCTTCCGCTTGAAGTTTCTGCATCTCGTTGCGCACATTGGTGCCCCCGATGCAGGCGTGGCACGACGCACCCATGTAGTCGCCCAATGCCAAGATGACCTTCTGAATCTGTACGGGCACAAATATGGAAAATTAAACACATGACTCTGGAAGAAAGAAAAATAAAGAAATAATAACCATTGTGCTCAGACGGGTGGTTAAGTTACTTGGACAAGTCATTAAACCTTGAGTTGTGCCACTACTAGTATCAAAAATGCCTGACTGGTCTTCGAGTACCTGAGTCTACGAGCCAATCTGATACCATTGATAGTGATTTTACACAAATCAGCACTACTTCTTCAATCTACTTGTTAGCCACAGCATTCGAGGACCGAACTGGCAGGAAAAATGAGTGGCGGTGATGGAGTGAGGCACTGAGCTCCTCGGTGGAGTGACCAGCACCCTCCCGCCTTGCTCCACATTCACGGCTGATATATACGCGAGTGTAATAAACACCCTTTAAGTGGTACACAACTGTTATTAAAAGTTAGGCATGGGTATCAAACTGGTATCGGGTACTGAAAGGTCAAGTATTGGGATTATTTAGGCCCCGCCCACCTCACAATCCTACACCTTAAAAATAATTACAAGCAACTTTAATAAAAAGAAAATCCCACAAACATGCAACATCTTTACACAAGTTTAACCCTGTTCAGTACATTTAATTAAAATTAATGACTTAAAACATAATCTTATGATTTGCATTAATGACTTATATATTTAAAAAACAAAATACATATATAAAATTACATACAAGCCAATAAAAATATCTTGGGAGTGTTTCCACCAAAAAATATTTGTGCTCATTAAAAAAAAACAAACAAAAAAAAAAAAACACCATTTTTCATTACACATGCATTATTTCATTTACGCATATCAAATTAGCCTCATTTGCATACATTTAAAAAATTTGGTTAAAAAAAAAAAGCAATAATTAACAAAACCGGATATTTCCATCTTAAGTAGTAAATAGACAGAACAGAGTTCTAACATGACATGGAGAAAAGCTCCAGTTTATTTATACACACATGAACATTTGTCTTCCTGCTGCATGTTACACACAAACATTAATCTGACTCCACAGTTACAAAGCAGGAAGAAGAGCAAAATTGTACCTTGCATTGAGCCCCAAATATGCCGCCTTGGTCTGAGACACACTTAAGTTTATCATGACCTCAGGTACAGCATACCTGCTGAGCAAGCTCACGGGTCGGCGCCAGGACCAGAGCCTGGGTCTCTTTCTGCTCAATCTCCAACTGCTGCAGGATGGAGATGGCAAACGTGGCTGTTTTACCAGTGCCTGACTGAGCTTGAGCAATGACATCATATCCTGAACAGGATTTAAAATAAAAGATTAGCCTGAAGTTTATTACCGCAGGTCATCAATAAAACCCCTGATTTAAGCACAGTTACCTTTAATGCAAGGAATTATTGCTCGCTGCTGAATAGCTGACGGCTTCTCGAAACCATAAGCATATATTCCTCGAAGGAGTGTCTCCTTCAGGTTCATGTCATCAAAGTTGTCCGTGATCTCGTTCCAGTTGCTCTGCAAAACAAATCCAGACATTCCAGCAAGTCAGAACGACGACTGCACACTTCGGACAGATTTAACACCGGAAATTCTACCTTTAATCAAAACCGGGCTTTTTACAGCTCATCACGGTTCCAGTAGTATGAAGTGACCCTGGTATTTTCACCGGTACCCATTTACACCAAATACCTTGCAAATTCTCAAACAGGCCAGGCAATAACGTGTCACATTGCATAACGAAGATCCTCCAAGGGACAGAAACCCCGACATTCTACTTACGTCATCAATCAGCACAGCTGTGTATGAAACGGACTCCCGGACACTCTTAAAGTGAGCGTCAGGTAACAAGGATAAACACTCTCATCGTATTTATAGTCGTCCAGCTGAGTAGGGCGCAACACTACACCATTCTCCTGTTGAGGTTTAAGCCTTCTACAGACTGTGTAATTTCAGCAATCTTAAGATCACACACCACACCGTACGACACGGATCTAACAAGCGTGTAGACGACGGATACATGATAACGCCCATTTAACTGTAGGCTATGACGCAAGTTCGCATCGCAGGCCATCAGCATGAATCAGTTCCACTTTATTGCCCTCACATACCACCATTCCACCTCAGTGATATTTGGGTTTTACACACCGTCGTGTTGATGCACACGTCATTTCCACTGAGCTCTATATAGAACTAAGGGCTCTTTAGCCCAATAAGTTGACGTCATCATCCGCCATATTGGTTCTCCCTATTAGATGCAACTTACAATAGCAAAAAATAGACTCTCGCCAGCAGGACCATATAGGGGCCGCAACCAAAGAAATCGCCATGATTGTTTTATGTTGGTCAACTTTTGTCTGGGACACCAATCAACATATACAGGGCTTTAGACGAAAGCCATAGATTAATTTTTTTTGTCTCATGCCGACAGAACGCTCTCCTCAGCAGTCTTCCTTTGCACTAAATTCATCACAGGGAACACCATAGTTCACGGTGACGTACGTTTAAATTAACTACCACGCGTCTCTTACAGCATTTATACGCACTGCAAGTTTCAGTACCGGTTTTAAGGATTTTTTATTTAATAAACACCTTCAGAAACTGCTGCAATCGCAAAATGTTTCAAGAGAAACAAGAACCATGTTTAATGTTGCCTCGCAAAAACATTTTATAGCTTGACTTTGAAACCAGATGCGTGTTCTAGCTTTGATGCCCAGTCTTAATTGAATATACCAGATGTTGCACTTTATCATCCAGATGTGCATCAGATACCTGAATGGGTATTAAAAAAAAACAACAACAAAAAACAAAGAAAAGCTGCTTGTGTAGCAGCTGCCCCTAGGCATGTATATTTTTTTCAACCAAACTTCTGATTCTGGATGACTTTTAGTATTTATTATAAATTGTACCTGATACAAAAATCACTACAGCATGACAAAAAATAAATAAACCCAAGCATTATAATGGTGTATATACATACATACATACATACATGTTTAAAGTCTTAAAACTAGTTGCACAAAGCAGGCAATAACCCTTCAGCACATTTTAAAAGGGTATACACCCGGTCTCACAATGAACACCAAAAAAAAGGTGACCGGTGATGGTGTTTGAGTTACTACTACGCAAATTCAAGACGGCAGCTGCGGCAGCCATATTTTATATCGGTCCACGATGAAAAACGATAGTAGTACAAACACCCACACCAAAAATGTTGATCGGTGATGCAGTTGGAGTGAGTCCGTGGAACGCAACTTTGGGCATATGGACAGACATCGCTCGTGAGAATTCCCTTGACGCCCGTCGGGCTACTGTGGTTAAAAAAAAATGCGTTTACATGAACGATCATTCCTAGCCCTTTCCCCCCTATAAGAATTCACATACGTATAAAAACACAGATTTTATTAGGTAGTGCTTTTGCTCTCCAGACATTTAAAGCAGGCTGGAGAAGTTTAACAAGTTGTTCGATCAGATTCTTCCAACTAAAGGCAAATACACCCCCCACCTTCTTTAAGTTAAACAAGGATGTGCATGGTGCCTCAACATACTGTTCGAAGTGCTAAATGAAATGAAATATTGATAATTACCTCGATGACGCCATCAGGCTCCATTCCTTCAGGCCCTCCATGGTCTCGATCTCTAGAACTACGTTTAAAACACAAACACACACACAAACACGATTAACTCAACCTTGGAACACTGCACCATGTATAGAAAACGCATCCAGTCTGAGAAAAAAATCTGGTATTTTCTGAAACGCCACGTGGAGAAGAAGAGACGAGCTGTGCTCTGGCTGAATACCAAACGCCCCCTCGCTCCCTACACACGCGCACTACTGCTACGGACCGCACTAACGACGCCTACACCCTACGTAGTGCACTAGAGAGCCAACAACCGCTCCGTTTAGGATTCTCTCCGTGTCGTGAGGCCCTGAAATGATGCATGATGAAGAACCTGGAGCTCACGTCACACCGCTTGACTAGGATTTATTAATGTCAGTGAGATGTGTGATATGAAAATGATTTTAAATCCAAAATCAAAGTAGAAATTTACCAGATTAGCAGCCTTACTGGATTTACCCTTGCTAGCAAGACGACTATTAGCGTTAGCATGTTAGCTACAGGCCGCAGAGTATACGAGCAGCGGGCGTGACTCAATTATACACTCCTCCCACATCACCATTAGAGTTTGCCTGACAAAATAAATATATATTTCTTGAATGGAAAGGTTAAATATGTATTTATTTTACGTTCAAGTGAATTAGAAACGTCAGTTGCTTAGCTACATTGAGATACGACGTCGCGAGCGAGATAGCTAGCTAGGCTAAAGCAGTCATACAGGCCAAACTATGGCGCGCGCGGCCTCACTAACAACCGCCACGAGCGGGAAAATATACATATTTATATTAACAACCATCCGATTTGAGCACACTATACTAAATAATGACGTATAAACGGTAAAAATCACAACTGACGTCTGATTTAAACCGTCACACACCTGTGATAATCAGCAGAACCGCTAGACATGATCCGTTTGCGACTTCGGCATCCACTCGGAAAGGAAGAGCGCGTGAATCTCAGGCGAGCTTTATTTAACCGGGACTATTTCATTCCGAAGTCCGCGTGCAACTAGGAATAAATACGTGAATGGTGCAAATAAGTATGTTGGATTTTATATATAATAATTAAAAAAAGATATGTGTTCAGGACTCTAATGATTCCTGCGGAAAGGAGAATGTTTTTCTGTGATATAACACACAGTGCTCGTTAGTGTGTCTGGAACTATATGATGAAGCGCAGTGATATTGCCGCAGTGCGGAGGTGTGATGAGGCTGCTACGGGGTCTCCGCCGGTTTGGCCTGATGGATTTGGTCCTACTCTAAAATAAAAATGTAAAATTAAAAAACAAAAAATTGATATATATATAATTTGTTTTTTGTTTGTTTTATAATTTTTTTCCACACATCTTGATACAAAAGATGTGGGGGGAAAAAAGTTCTGATCAATATGTCTGCCAATAGTAATTTAAAGAGCCATTTTATTTACCATTTAATATTAAAAGTTGTATATTAATATTATCTATTATATTTATATTCCCTGGAATACCGGACCCGTTGCTACGGGCCGTTCGGTCTCTGTATTGCCGGAGCCAGAGCTTGGTCCGCATTGGTAACA
>JBCNYH010000011.1:22380918-22397378 GCA_039654325.1 Tandanus tandanus | reverse complement strand
GTCTGGACCTCACTGCTTAGGCTGCTGCCCCCGCGACCCGACCCCGGAAGAAGCGGAAGATGATGAATGAATGAATGGATGAATGTTTGCCACTGGTTATGTACTGCATTCTGAAGAAGAAATCCATCAGACGAGGGTATTGTTGAGCTTAAAGCCGAATATCTATGCTTAACTTGCTTACCCTGGGTTTACACTAGGGCCACAATGTCCGTAATCTCCCTGATTTGAGAGAACTGTGATGAGCGTGGTGGGTCGTGGGATCGAGTCGTGATGATCTTGAGGGAGCCTGGGGGAATCGTGGCGATCTTGAGGGAGCCTGGGGGAATCGTGGCGATCTTGAGGGAGCCTGGGGGAATCGTGGCGATCGTGACCAAAGTTTTGACTGTCAAATATTGCCACGATTATTACAATCCATTACAATTCGACACCATTTGTGAGAGAATGTGGGAATGGTGGTAGAGCGCAGTAGAGCTAAACTGGCCTTAACAGAGCATAACAGACCTAGATGCACCATTGTGGGGGATCTTGATGAACTTGTAAACACGATTCCTTCAAGTTTCATCTCTTGGATGCACCCTGCCTCCTTTTTTACCCCAATTGTGCTCAAAGCGTGCTCATGAATCGTAGAGCTCCACGCATTTGAATCATGGACGTCGTGTCCCCAGTGTAAACCCAGGGTTAGTATTAAACCTTAATATCTGCTCAAAAAGAATCTGCTTAAGAGCAGAGTTTCCCAATGTGGCATCAGAATTATTACCGTATCTCCATCGCCAGTGCACGGATTTACACCAAACGTGGTGGAGACACTACCCTACCCGAGTCTTAGAGATGCTGTGATTTTGGAATAGCTAGGTCAAAGGTGAAGGTCAGAGCAGGGTCATAAATTTCTAACTTCAAAACGAATGCTGATAGACATCTAATACTAATAAAACCATATATGGAGTTTCAGACGAGATTCTTACCTTTGACCTGGAGTGACCTTGAAAGGTCAAACCCCAGCCATCATGTAAATCCTTATATCAAGAGTGTTTTTATTCCCCAGCGTATAATGAGGTGGGATGTAGTCATTGAGATTTCATCATCTAACTTGGCAATTATTTCTTCTCGGCAGAGTAATTGTGCCTTTTTGATATTTTGGGATATCTACTATTTATATTTTCCGATGTGGAGGCCGGGAGGATGTGTAATCTTCTCATGACTCTTGTTTTTTTTAAGCTAATATGGAATATCGTAAGGCATACAGGTAATTAAAACCAGTATCAATATAGGGCTGGTTTATGACATTATCTGCTTCACAGCAAAAAGGTCCTGTGTTTGAGTCCCGGGCTCAGCGAGAAAGTTTCTGTGTGGAGTTTCCCCGTGCCTACGTAGATTTCCTCCGGGTACTCCGGTTTCCTCCCACAGTCCAAAGACAGGCACGTTAGGGTAATTAGCCGTTCCAAATTGCCCCTAGGTGTGTGTGTGTGTGTTGGCCCAGCGATGGTCTGGCGAGCTGTTCGGTGTCGGCTGAGATAGGCTCCAGCCTCCCCAGTTCGGCAGTTGAGGTGAGATGAGATGAAATTAAAAGGTGACCTGCAAACCATGACATACTGTATTAGAAATTCTTCAAAAGTGACTTTTATTACAGAGATTATCCTCATGAACTTTCACTTCCGCCTTCTGTGACCCGAGGACCGCGAGCAGCGTTTTGGCGCTCTCTATTGGCTGGAGATGGCACGTGCCTTCATAAAGCGGCTCCGTTGCTAAGCAACCCCTAAAGCACAACGCTGATACCTCCTCAGAGTCAGAATCGCTTTTTACGGTCATTGTAAGCACATATAAAGAAATTACTCGCTAGTTGTTAGCGTCAGGATTTTAGGTAAAGGAAATAAACTTCTCAATTTCTCTTTAACGGGATTTCCAGAACTTTCCGCTGAAAGAATGGCTCGCGTGGTTCTGTCGGAGGTTTTCTCTCAGATTCCCTGGGACCGAAAATTCGCCTTTCCGGTGTTAAACAACGAGGATAAAGCTTTGGAGACTGAGGTAAGGAAAAAAATACCAAAAAAAGGAGTCTAAATATTAAAGTAGAATGCAAATAAAATCAGTTTGTAGTGTTTTATAACCTTATTTACTCATTATCGCGTCACGCGCACGGCATAACCAATCATCTAGCGGCCGAGGTTTGCGCATGCGCACTTTACCACAAACTCTATATATAGCCATTATAAATGTACTATAGTTAAATTTTAATATGTAGCTTATTTTATATGTTTTTTAAATCCAGCTCAAGAGCTTGGGGTAATAAATATATAAATAAGTAAACATTAAAAAAAGTCAATAAATAAGAAAACCATAATAATTTAAATAAAATAGTATAAAAATAGAGTAAAAGTGATGTAACTACAGTATCTAGAATTTACATAGGAGGGTTTTTTTTGTGAATGAAGGCGTGCACAAAAAAAAAATTTTTTTTTTTTTTTTAAATGTAGTCTGAATGATGAGATAGGAAGCTGACAGACAGTATAAATGATAATTACATATAATAATCCTGAACATATAATGATGTCTGATTTATTCATGGTGGTGCAGTGGTGAGCATGTCCGCTTCACAGCAAGAAGGACCCGGGTTCAAGCTCTGGGCTCAGCAGGGGCATTTCTGAGTGGAGTTTGCATGCTCTCCCCATGCTGGCGTGGGTTTCCTCAGAATATTCTGGTTTCCTCCCACGGTCAACAGACTTGCACATTAGGCTAATTGGCTGTTCCCAATTGCCCCTATGTGTGAGTCTGGCGAACTGCTCAGGGTGTACCCTGCCTTCACCCAGAGTCGGCTGAGATAGGCTCCAGGCTCCGTGTGACCCTAGTAGGATTAAGCGATTAATCAAATGAATGAGTAATTTATTCATAGCATCCTTAGTAAGCGCCTGGTCAGGGTTGTGGTAGTTTAAATTACACTGTTAGTTTGTTTATCATGCAAACCATGAGTTAAAAAAACATCTCCCCCGCACACCCCAGATCCAAAGAAAACAGAAAGAAATAGCAAATATGGAAATCAAAGCAAGCAAGTACAAGGAGAGGACCAGCGCCATGACTGAGCATCAGAAAAACGTCCAGCAAGAGCTCACTCACACTCAGGTGAACGCAGATTCAATCCTGTGATAAAAAACCCCAAAAAGCAATATATATACTTACAAGTGATTGATATGTGGTGTGTGTATCTGGTGCAGGCTCTGTGCAGGGCCGTACAGAACCAAACCGAGTCCGAGCTGCACTTCAAGGCCTTGGCTGAGAGAGAGACCGGACGGCTGCACCAGGACATTTCCCAGCTGCACAATGAGCTGATATCGCTCCGAGAGAAGAAGAACTCGCAGGAGGTTTTGAGTTTCTGTTCTCCTAACATGTTCTGACTCTATCACTGCATTGAATTGGATTAAAGAACTTGCTGTCAAGGTCAAATATTGTCTTTAATCTACAGAAGTCCATCTTTAAAGCCTCACAGAAGATGGAGAAGCTCAAAGCTCAGCTAAACTGGGACCAGCAGACTCTGGACGTCTGGCTGGACCAATCAGCCCGCAAAGACGACGACACCATGGCCATCATCAAGTACGCACAGCAAGACGAAAGCAGGATTCGAGTACGTCCGTTGGTATCTCTGTACCAGCGTCACATCTTGTACTGAATAGATAATGTGGAAGTTGTGTGGGCGTGGCTTATTCAGCTGCCATGATAAAGCATTATTTGCATAACTGATTGATGACTGATTCCTCGTTCTGATAACCGGATAATCTCAAAACCACCGAACCACAGAATCACTGAGACAACAAACGCTGGACAACGTCATTTCCTTTCTTCCTATTTTCTGTAATGGCGTCGTAGTTTTAAAATCTTGACTTCACAAAAGAAAAATTAAATATATGAATACATTGAAGGTTTTCAAAGGCCGGAGTTACCTGCTTTTGATTTCCAGTATGCGTTCGTGCTGTTATCCTGCATCTGTTTGGCGTTTCGGCTGTGCATGTCCTCAAAAGATGCAACGCACACCTGAACAGGAGGGGCTATATTGGGAAAGGTCTTGTTAAAGGCGTCAGTAGGCCGCTGATCAAAAAATACACGACTGAATCATGCATCAGTGTTTAAATTTTGAAGCCAGATGGCGGCCATCTTGGTGAGATCAGCTTGCTGTAAGCCTTCAGGACAGAGCAGAAAACCTGGAAAATTTCACTGCTGAAGGGCAGCATGTCTTAAATTCATATAACTTTACCTGTAATTCTGCTGATAGTGTTCGTAACAAGCTGTTTGAGGTATTTTAGCTTTGGGAAAAATGTACCCACTTCCAGTTTTCCCATTTGTTTACGCCGTTCGAGTATAACGTTCAACAGTAAAGTGGTCTCAGCAAGATGGCGCCCTTCCAGCTTCAAATTGTGCCGTGTGCAAACTATAAGAAACGTGATCCAGTATTTTTTATTTTTTTAGATCAGTGAGACACATGCAGATGGCACAGTGCTGTAATGGTTAGCACGTCCGCCTCACAGTAAGAAGGTACTGGGTTCGAGTCCCGGGCTCAGTCGTTTCTATGTGGAGTTTGTATGTTTTCCCTGCGCTTACGCAGGTTTCCTCGGGGTACTCGGGTTCCTCCAACAGTCCAAAGCCATGTGCATCAGTTTCAAATTGCCCCTAGGTATCAGTGTGAGTGTGTTTGCCCTGTGATGGTCTGGCGAGCTGTTCAGGGTGTATCCCGCCCTAGCTCAGTGTTGGCTGAGATGGGCTCCAGCCTCCCCGAGACCCTAATAGTAGTATGGTATGTAGGTAAATGAGTGAGAGAGAGAGTGAGGCACATGCAACACCAACAAAAAGTGTTTTAAAGAAAAGTTGTTCCGTAATTACGCCCTCTGGTGGGATCCTCCTATAACACATGTAGTACATAGGCAGGCATCTGGTTGTTGACTCAAACCACTTTATACACACTGAGTCTTTTGACAAGCAGCATAGATAATGAATGGATTTGAGACAATATATACTTTATCAGTTTTCCTGGATGGGACAGCATGACTCTGAAGTACCCCTGTGTGTCTCGTACAGGAGCTGACTCTGAGCGTGGAGAAGCTGACCCTGGAGACGAACCTGAAGAGAAAAACTTTTGACAACGAGCTTACCGAGACGATCATGGCGCAAGTCTGTTAAGCAGAATCGTCGTGTTAGCGTGTGATTGCTAGCGATGAACTCTAGATGAACGTTGCATCACTGCATGTGTATGAGTGTGTGTTTTCCACCCAGGTGGCTCTGGAGAAGACGGTCGAGATGGTCCAACAAGCCCACACAGAGAGACAGGAGCTGATTAGCCAATGGGAGAACTCCATCCAGCAGATGAAGAAGAAAGACCAGGATATTCAGCAGTGTGCTCTGGTATTCATCGTCTGCACTCAGACACGGAGGAGTAAAACACACGTTTATGAAGTTCAAGCACGTTCTTTTTAACCCTATTTGTAGCTGCTGGCAGAGACGAACCATGTGATCCGTGAACGCAAAGCACTCATCAAAGAGAAGCAGGACTTCCTGGCTAGCGAAGTGGACAACAACAAGGATTGTGAGAAGAAGCTCGCCGCCACCGAACGCCAGGCCAACAGGCTACAGCAGCAGTTTCAGGAACAGGACGGCATCCGTACTCGGGTGCAAGATGAGGCACGTTCCGAGCACTATGTCACCTGAAATTTTGCATGCAGGTTTCCTGTGGTGTCAATTTAATACGAAGTCACTGGGGGGGGTAAGACAACACAGGATTGGTCAGTTAAAGAAAAGTGCATATAACAGGATAGGCTAGTTTGAGCGTGGTTGTCAGTAGCGGCGTGGCTTGTTAGAATGCATCACGCGGAGCCGCAGAGATTTTCCTTATTGCTACATGTGAGCCTTGGATTACAAAAAGCAGAAAATGACAAAAATAAAAGAAAACAAATAGTGTGTGCCTGTAATTTGACCTAACTGATTGTTGTGTGTTTCTGTTTTCACAGCTGGTGAGCCTGAAGGGGAGGTTGGATCGCACCGCTACAGACCTGGAGGCTAAGAGATCTCACTTAATAAGCATCAAGAAGGACATCAACAAAAAAACGGAAAAGTAAATCCGTCCCTGTGTTAATGAGAATATTACTTACTGATCCTGAGGAATGGATATTAAGTATAGCCTCTACTGTATTTCTTGCAGATTAGAGGATGTGCAGCAGTATAACGTCGCTTTTGCAGAGAAGCTGCACGCCGTGACTGAGGAGACGCTTAGCGTGGAGGAGAGAGCCTCTCACATGGAGCAACTTCTCCGAGACCAGGAGAAATGTCTCAAAGTGAGCAGGAAATAATTTTAAAATGAAAATCAATTACATCAGTCATATTCAACAGCGCTGGGGTGGTAGACGTTGAGCTGTTGTGTCTCTGCCTCATGGTGGTTAAAAGCAGTGTGTTTGGTTGCATACAGGAAACTGACACCCAACTCCAGCGGGAGCATAAGCTCCTCTTCCAGAAAAAGCAGGAGCTCCAGGCTCTGGAAGCCAAGGAGAAGAATGTCCTGGCAGATATCTCAGGCAGTCGGGTAACTCTGTCTAACCTGGACAACTGTCTCAGGAAAGTGGATGAAAACGCTCTGAAGAAGCAGGAATACATCAACAACCAGGCAAGGCATCCAGGCCATCCATTGCCATTTCCGTTTGCGGGGTGGCTGGAGCCTGTCTCAGCCGACTCTGGGTGAAGCCGGGGTATATCCTCAACAGCTCGCCGGACCATCGCAGGACAACACATACAGCCATTCACACTTAGGGGGGATTTGGAACTGCTAGTTAGCCTAATGTGCATAATGTGTCTTCAGACTGTGGGAGGAAACCGGAGTACCCTGAGAAAACCCACACAAGCACAGGGAGGACATGCAATCTCCACACAGAAATGCCCTCGCGGTTTTTTTTTTAGTTGGCAACCAACATCATGACCTATTTTAAAAACCTGTTGACCACGGACGTTGCACTATAACTGAACGTGATCTAATTGGGGACGTTTACGTCTGTCTTTCCTTACCAGGAGTTCCAGATCCAGCTTCTGGAGGGGAAGTTGGCTCGTCTGAGCGGTAACATGGACAAAAAGGAGAAACAGGCGCTTGAAAAGCAGGTCTCTGGGCTCACAGAGGCGCTGGAGGACAAGAAGAAGGCAGCCACTATGCTAGCGGCCCAGCTCAAGAAACTGCAGGTGAAGATAACCTGGTAGATAAAAAGCGCAGGGCTACGTGAGCCCTTACGCTTTAAGACCTGTTATGAGAAAGAAGGCGTCTTTAGAGCTTAATTGATATTTAAGTGATTATTAAGGAAGATAAACTGCTTCATGTCTCTGTGTTATTCTCAGAACGATATCCGCTGTGTGAAGAAAGAGAACGAGAGGACGGGTGCAGAAAAGAAGGACCTGACTACAAAGATCGATGAACTGAACCTCATCGATGACACGGTGGACAAAGCTCTGAAGAAACTACATCTTAAGAAACAGGTCTTCACTTACAACCACATTCACTAATTTATTTATTCATTCGTTTGGCGAAACGCTTAATCCTGTTTATACAAATAAAACTGAACTGTTAAGGTCACGTGGAGTCTGGAGCCGATTCTGGGCGGAGGCAGGCTACACCCTGAACAGCTCGCCAATCCATTACAGGGCCACGACCATTCACACTCGCACCTAGGAATAATTTAAAACAGCCAGTTAGCCTAATATGCAGGTCTTTGGACTTTCGGAGGAAACCAGAGTAACAGGTGGAAACCCAGAGCATGGTAAGAACATGCAAACTCCACACAGAAATGCCCTCGACGAGCCCGGGACTCGTGGACGTGCCAGCCACTACGCCACCGTCCCGCCCTAATCCCATTATGCAAATTACACCAGCGCTTTGTTTTCATCTGCATGAAACAAGTACCAAAATTGCACTGGACCTCACCTTGCTTCTTAACAGGATTATGGGTTCCTTATTATTACTTTATTTTTTTATGGCTGCTTTAGTTTAGAGCATGTGCTAAATAATTTATCATGGGGAAAATGAATTAATGAATACTTGCGTTCACACTGTGAACAAGTAGTACCCAGGTCATGTACTCCAAATGGTGAAATCTTGAGTGTGCATACTGTGCCAACGTGGTCATGGCCTTGGCTGTAAGCGGAAGGGGCGGGATTACAGCCTTTGTGAAAATAGCAGCCGAAGGTGCAGGTGAGGAAAGTACACGGCAACAGGTTGCCAAAAAATATTTTGCAGGTGATGCGATCAAGTTGTCCGGTGAATGAAAAACTTTTGTGCAATCAGCCATGGTTAAAATGGTAAATGTTATCTACAAGGACCACGTAACATCCAGGCTGCTTAACACTCTTCCTCCATTAGGACAGCATAGTGGAGAAGAATATCCTGCAGCTGGAGGTGAAGCGCCTCCGGACCCTGTTGTATGACAAGGCTGATGGTGTGCTGTCTCTGGAGAAGAGGAAGCTGCAGCTGCAGACAGCCATTCAGGAGCGGCAGGAGGAGATCAACATGCATCGGGAAATGCACAGCAAGCAACTCAAGTGCACTGAGCAGGAGATGCAGGGACTCAGGTGGGACATGAGTCGTAAGGCAACATCCCATGAATTGTAGCCACAAGGCTAGTATGGGTAACCAGTAAGAATATAACTGCATGTTTGTTTGTTATTTCTTCAGGACAGCCATCTTTTTTTTTCCATTGTATTCTACATGTCTCATGTGGTCGTTCACTGCTTAGGGGGAAAGTTGTTTCTTGGTCTAACACAGTGGTCACCAGCTCTGTTCATGGGAATCAAACTTCCTGCAGGTTTAATCTTTAACCAAAATCTGAAACAAAAACTTCCTCCGGGAAGTAGACAGCAGGGTTGGTGACCCCTGGTATAACAAGACAGCAAGGCATCAAGGATCGTTTGAAACTGAGCGAACTCTCGTTTCTTGCCTTTTAAGATGTCTTCAAACTGCCCCAGCTGGCCGCAACATTGATGCATTCTTGATGCTGCAGGTTACCCATAAATCTGTGCGGCAGCACCCTCAAGCAAAAGGTGCAGACCAAACCTAACACGAAAGTTTATACAAATTTGTTTTGCTTTTCGGCCGTGGCTCAGTGGTTAGACCTGTGCTTGCATGGGTTTATCTCAGCTGACTCTGGGTGAAGGAGAGGTACACCCTGAATAGCTCAGCAATCCATTACTCACACCTAGAGGCAGTATGGAACAAACAAGTAGACTACTGAGCATATCTTTTGACTGTGGGAGGAAACTAGCGTACCCAGAGGAAACTCGTGCAAGCATAGGGAGATCATGCAAACCCCATATAGGAACGCCCCAAACCCAGGAACCTCTTGCTGTGAGGTAGATGTGTTAACCACTACATCACCGTGCTGCCCATTAGGTCAACTGGCTACTGAAAATTACCCACATGTGTGAATGGTTGGGATTGGCTCCAGCTCCCATATAACAGATACGCGCTCTAGATAATGAATGGATGGACGGATAATCATGACTTTGATTAAGTAAAACAGTGTAATGACCGACATGGTACTGTGATGCCTAGCGCCATTCTTTAGTCAGTCTTGCCTTATGAAACACCTGTTTATTACGGCGTTAAGGGAACAAGGTTCTGCTTCAAACATCCCTTTGCAGGGCCCAGTTGCACGAGCGACTCTCCAGAGTTGACAAGATGAAGAAAAAATATGAGATCATCGTGGTTTGCATGGCTGCACCAGAGGGCGAGGAAGACAAATCGCAGGCTTATTATATTATCAAGGTAGCAAGATTTCATTTCCAGATCCAAATAGATTCCTGCTGAAGATTTACTTTTACTCTTGAGGGGTCTCTTTTCCAAGCAAATTATACACTTTCCGTCTCACAAAATATTTTCACGGTGATACTATAGTACAGTTAAATTCGCAGCTCAGTCTAGAATTAGTCTAAAGGTGTTTTTAAAGGTTACTTATTTTATAACAGCAATAAAAACAGATTTCTACATATACTATGTTCATTCTATTAGTTATACTTTGTGTAGTAAGAAAATTACTGTACTGACACTCCATATTAACAGCTTGATGTGTATAATTGCTGATATGGTGAAAAAAGTCAACATTTTACACATTTAACAACTTTGGAAGGGGTCTCCAGTCTCAGAGCTTTAAAGCTTTTAATGATAGATGATCAAGGGTTTTGATAAGCTTTATGATTAACTTGAGGATACGACTGCGTATAAGTGTAAAACGTGTATGTAGCTATAAACGGATAAAAAGTACAAAATAACATTTCACAGTTGGTACATTTCTGTAGTATAAATGGAATAAAACACTTTGATGCAAGCTGTTTTCAATATTATTCTCATTAGGGTTTCACTAGGAACTTATAATAATAATATTCCATGTTGGAAATGGGAATTTCCGGGAGAATTAATAAGAGTGTATGAGAATTAACAGGAATTAACTGGAACTTTAGTGTGATTTATACAAACTCTATCATATACATATATATAAATTTTTCCTAATTTTCTAATAAGCAGACATACATGCAAATTTTTTAATACAAATAAAAAAATTAAGGTTTACTGATTTATTAATGTATAGTACATGATAGAAATTTTACGGATTCTGCATTAAATCTGGCTGCTTTAACCAACATTACGCTGCAAGACATTTTTTATTTACTATACTTAAATTCCCTGTTATAGGCTAACTTACAATTTTGCAAACTTTCAGTTTATTCCTGTGAACTCTATTTGAAAGCTTCCACCTTTAACAATTGCCAGAATCTTGCTGTACTATATTGATAATTACGTTCTAGGTGATAACAGTATCTCAGCTTGACACCTCCGTTATACCTTACTATACTTCTAAGTATTTTTCACTTTGAGATTGTATTTGTTTTACAGTTTGTCAATATCTTTGGCTACTTTTATTAATTATTAGAGAGTTTTAATTAATATTTATTTTATTAAATATAATATTTGTTTAGTTAATAGTTCTGCTTAGAACATATTCTTTTTAAGGAAAATATCAGATGAATAAAATTATATTTCTTATGCTGTCTTTTAAATTTTTGTTTTTGTCTTGAAGGCAGCTCAAGAGAAGGAGGAGCTTCAACGCAAGGGCGACGGTTTGGACGCCAAAATCCGCAAGGCGGAAAAAGAGACCAAAGCGCTGGAAAACACCATGCAGCTTTTCAATAATGATAACAGCACCTTTCGCAAATCCTTCAACAAGGTCACGGAGAATAGTATGTGCACGACCTGTTTCATTTTTTTTCTTTAGTTTTTCTCAGTTGAATGCAGTTCAATCACTAAACCAGATCCAGTTAGTGTTTGCGTTTAAATATTTGGCTTCTGTTCAGGTGGTGATTGCATAAAGTTTATTAAATCCAATAATAGTTGGGGTTTCACTTCTGTAGGTCCTGAGTATCAAGAAAAATTGAAGTTAGAGGAGCAGAAAAAGGCGGCCGACGAGAAGCTCAGGTTCAAGAGACGACAGATCAGAGAGCTGCAGGAAAACATCGAGGTCCGTCTGTACATACACATTTTTTATCCTTTTTTTTGTAATGGTTATGCATTTTTCAATAATGACTATACCCGGAACTTAACATGAAACAAGTTACTCATTATACCTAGCAAATAATCAGGAATGACATGTTTATGACTCTGAGGAAGTTATTTAGAATCACAAGAACCATATAAAACCTTTTGGTTTCTTTCTTCCTGGTGTGATTGCGACATATTTGGTTTCAGTAAATCAGTGCTGGAGAGTTGGACTGACACAAATTACCATATTTACCAGTGTATAAGCGCACACAAAAATTATGCCTGCTTAAGAAAACAAATATCGAAATATATTCATTACTATTTAAGTAAGAAGTCACTTTATTATTCCAGTCATATTTATAATGTAGATAGGTATCTCCAGGGTAAGTCATTGAGGTTATACACGTGAGAATGTGAGGTTACATGCCAGACATTCCAGACACCTGGGCAGCCAGCCATATGAAATCTCATCTGGAGAATTGACAAGCATTTAATAAAAAAACAAAAAACAAACCAAAAAAAAAAGGTCCCCCTGGTTTGACAAGCTCATAGCTGAGCTTGGCACAAAGCTCTTTGTTTACCCAGGACAGCTCCTCACGCCCTGAGAACGCCATGAAAGCATCAAGAAACAGTAGCAGTAGTTTCATGTTTTTAGTTACCCAGGGCTTGTTGTTTGTGACTCGGACTAATCGTCTGATTTTATTTTTAAATAATGGGTCCATACTGATTCTCTGGGAGATAATTCATTCATTCATTAATTTTCCAAACCGCTTACTACTACTACTACTACTAGGGGTCGCAGGGGAGGCTGGAGCCTATCTCAACCAACTCTGGGTGAAGGCGGGGTACACCCCGGACAGCTTGCCAGTCTATCCCAGGGGCCAACACACACACAACTATTCACACTCATACTCACACCTATGGGCAATTTTTTGGAACAGCCAATTGGCCTAATGTGCTTGTCTTTGTAATTTGGGAGGAAACCCGAGTACCCGGAGGAAACCCATGTAAGCATGCAAACTCCACACAGAAATGCCCTCACCAAGCCCAGAACTTGAACCCAGGACCTTCTTGCTGTGAGGCGGACACGCTAACTGCTATGCCACCCCATAATATATTCAATGTTTAGAATGTATATATATTTTGAAACTTGAGTCCTGGACACATTTTCATGTCCAAGTAGAACCAATCAAAATGCTGAAAAATTCAAAGGGGTGAAGTTCATCAGATATTTGAAGTTCTCTTTCTTTCTTCCTTCCATCCAGTGCTTTCTTTTTTGCTTTGCTTCTCTAGGTCTTGAGAAGCTTGTTCGCCAGTTTGCAGCAGGAGGAGGCTGCTCAAGTAAAAAGGAATGAAGACTACCAAGCACGCATTGCCTTTCTGAAAAACGAGCTCATTTCCCAGAAAGGAAAACTGGATCGAGCCACCAAGCAGGTCGAACATCATACCACCATTCAATGTGTTGCTCGTGTCCACGCCCTTAGAGTAAACTGAAACCGTTCAAGCTTCTTGGTTTGCATTTATATATATGTATATACTGTAATTTTTGGAATAGATAAGCTAAGGTAAGTGTTGGCCTTTTTACAGCCGAGCCTATTGGCTCATCAGGCCGGAGCTTATCCCTGGTTTCTGTAGCGTGAAGTGACTAGGAGTTCAACTCCTCCTGGATGGGGCGCTAGTCCAGCACAGGTTGCCTTCCCAATATTTTTACTGGTACCCATTTATACTGCTGGGTGGACAGAGACACACTTGCCCAGGGGTCTTAGCACAGTGAGGTCTAACGGGAATCCGAGCCCACGACCTCCTGATCATGAGCCCAGTCTTCTTATAAATTAACAATCCATATGTGTCCCCCTTCCTCGTGATTTTCTCTCTTTCTCAGTCAAAGCTCAACTCTGAAATTAAATATATTCGCCGTTGTTTCTTCCGCTACAGTCCTCCAAGCTGACTAAGGAGATCCGTGGTTCTAAAAACGCCACACAGGAGACCTTTCAGGAACGTGACATTAAGTTGAAAGAACTGAAAGAACGCAAGAAGGCGGTCAGTAAGCTGCTTCTGGAAGTCATGGAGCGACATCCCGACCTCCAGGCGATATTACAGACGTCCTTCATGCAGGTGAAGAGCTGCACCGAGGGCAGATGGATAAACAGGGCTGGTTGGAGTGAAATTTGTGCGTTAATGAGATGTGTCGTGTCATGTCGTGTTGTAGGCCGGTGTCGCTCTTCCTTCTCCTGCCTCAACCCCATCCAGCAGGAGTTCAAAGCTGAGCTCGGCACGCACTTCTGTTTCTCTCAGGTACACCAGTGCGGCAGATTTATATTCATGTGCTTGGGTTTGTACATGTGTACACCAGGAGTGTTTTACATCATGGATGCTTCGTATAAAGAAACATTATGTAAAAAAATTGCATCATGGATGTATTCTGTGTGATTTTGGTCCAGATCTTCCCGATCTTTAACATCATCCGCCAGCAGCAGCAGCAGCGTCAGAGGCTCGGCAGTCCACTCGCCCTCTATAAACAAGGTTGAATTAGACCTGGGGCTTTCTGCTTCCTCAGAGATTTTACTTCAGTCTCCTGGCAGTAGCAGCAGCAGGGGCAGCAGGGGCAGCAGGAGCAGCAGGGGCAGTCATCTCAAGAGTCCTTAATCAACAAGTCCTAGAATACGATCTATGTATCTTCAGAGATGGGAAAATGAGGTTACGGGGCAATCCTGCAGGTCTCGAAATCATGCAAAAATCCAAGTTTTATAGGGCGTATGGGACGTTTGATTAATATAAATTTTCTGTTATACAAATGCGGAGAATTTGCATATAGCTATAGAAGTAATTGCTAACGTCCTGCGTGGGATCGTGCGATGTTAAGAATGTACTTATACTTTGCAAATGGGTGTGCCATGTTGTTATTGTGCACTAACATTAGAAGCTCACTATTTCATTCCTGAAGTATCATTTCTCTTCTAGCACAATCATATATTGTACCTGTAATTACTTTATATATATAGCGATATACATATTCCATCATCAGCCGCCCCTTTGTCTCTGTCTTAAAAATTATACCAAGAATCAAAACACGTGGGTAAGACTTATGAAACCCACCCCACTCAATTTCTGAATTTAAAGAGTGATGTCTTGCTAACTGGAATTCAATACTTTTTATGTTGGAAGTAGGAGTTTTGAACATCCCTGTCCAAAAAACCGTGTCATCCAGTGACCAACAGTTTTTCTGTAGTGGGTCCTTGAATAAAGGCATGTCAGAAGTGATTTTTGGCCCTGTCATTTACGCTATTGACTGTCATTTACACTATTGACTGACTTAACCTTGTTTAAAGTATCCCACTCAGCTGCAGCAAGATTCGAAAATGTGGTAGGTAAACTTGTGTAGTATACATGAAAACTATTAAAATGAAGTAATGATGGGTCTAAAACACGTCTAAACGTATAAAATTCCTGTGGACTCACAAAAGGTTTTGGGTCAATGCGATGGGCTGTTAGGGGGAGAAATATTGGTGACAGACCAATAAAGTGCACGTCTGAGTAGCTCTTTCAAAAGAGACTATAATAATCAGTATATTCCCAGAAAAAAAAAACGTACAGCCATTGGACGCATATTTATACCCTGAAGTGGTTTTCTTGAACGCACTAATACTGGAGACTCCTTCCTAAAAAAATATCGAATGAGATGTTACTATAGAAACCACATAGGCTATACAACAGGTGATTTGAATTAGCTATACTGAATTTATGTCAGAACATCAGTGGTTAAGTACTGCTCCGAAGGTTGAGGGTTCAATTCCCAATACCACCATGCTGATACTGTTGGACTCAGTTGTATTTAAAAAAAAAAAAAAAAAAAAAAAAGTATCATAAGTCGCTTCGGGTAAGAGCATCTGTTAAATGCCGTAAATGTAAATCAACAACCAACCACCAATCAGAATCCAGAATTGGACAGTGCTGTTTTATAAAGTGTTTCTATTCGTGAGTATTATGTAGCGGAGCTCCATACATATTGAAATGTCAAAAAAGCCATGACCGCAATTTTGTTGTCGTGTCCGTGCTCACGTGCCCACACAGGCAACCCAACATGCACGCACGCCACTGTTGTTGGCGCCAGAAAATGTCCTTGTTTAGTTCAGCCTATCTCAGCTGGCACTGTCTGAAGGCGGCGTACACCTCGCCAGACCATCACAGGGCCAACACACACAGTCATTCACACTCACATTCACACCTAGGGGCAATCTGGAACAGCTGATTAGCATAATGTGCATGACTTCGTACTGTGCGAGGAAACCGAAGTATGCGGAGGAAACACGCAAGCACGGGGAGAACAGGCAAATTCCACATAGTTTTGCAGGGATTCTAGTGATTTTACTTAAATTTTAAACAGAAAAGAAACAAATAATGAAGGGAGCTCAGACAGCTTTCAGACAAAACCTAAATCTGTAGTTTCATTTATAAACTGAAACGTTTTCCTCACTATTAACTGGTAAGATCTATTTCTATCCATTGAGAGCTTAAAGAAACGACCCTTTATGTGGTATAATACTTTAACCAGGGGTGGAGCTTGGGCAGCTGATCTACTGGATTTTCTGCTATTGTAAGTCACCAAAATGAGAAATTTGAGAACCTGTCTCATAAGAATGTGTACGAGCAATGCTAAGACACTGACATAAAAACCATGCACACACACTCGCCTATCGCCGTCAGGAGTAGATCATCAGCAGGAAACATGGTGCTCTTAATTCTTTTCGTTGTAGCGAGTATTTTTGGAAACGGAGCAACTGGTGAGTCAAATAACCTCAGATTATCTAAACATGGCTTACTTTGAGTTTATTGTCTCATGTTCATATTCATGCAGAGATCAAATAGATGTTATAGTGAATACATAATAAAAGATCAGATTAGTTGCTGGCAGTTAGAAAAATATGAT
>JBCNYH010000011.1:22362014-22372170 GCA_039654325.1 Tandanus tandanus | reverse complement strand
AATAACAATGATAATACTTCTACTACTGCAAATAATAATTATAGTAATAACAATAATAATAACAACAACAACAACAACAACAATAATAATAACAATGATAATACTTCTACTACTGCAAATAATAATTATAGTAATAACAATAATAATAACAACAACAACAACAATAATAATAACAATGATAATAACAATGATAATACTACTACTACTACTACTAATAATAATTATTATTATTATAATAATAACAACAACAACAACAACAATGATAATACTACTACTACTGCAAATAATAATAATAATTATAGTAATAACAATAATAATAACAATGATAATACTACTACTACTGCAAATAATTATTATTATAGTAATAACAATAATAACAACAACAACAACAATAATAACAATGATAATACTTCTACTACTGCAAATAATAATAATTATAGTAATAATAATAACAACAACAACAACAATAACAACAACAATAATAATAACAATGATAATAACAATGATACTACTACTACTACTACTACTAATAATAATAATAATTATTATTATAATAATAACAACAACAACAACAACAATGATAATACTACTACTACTGCAAATAATAATAATTATAGTAATAACAATAATAACAACAACAACAATAATAATAACAATGATAATACTACTACTGCTAATAATAACAATAATTATAATAATAATAACAATAACAACAACAACAACAATAACAATAATAATAACAATGATACTACTACTACTACTAATAATAATAACAATACCATTATTATTATTATTATTATAAACAACAATAATTACAACAACAACAATAACAACAATAATAATAATCGTAATAATAACAATTATAATAACAACAACAATAATAATACAATAATAATAATAATAATAATAATTATTATTATTATTATAACAATAATAATAACAACAACAATAATAATACAATAATGATAATTATTCTTATAATATCTATAACAACAACAACAATAATAATAATAATAATAAATTACAACAGTGTTTGAAAAAAGTAATGTTAAACATAACTGGAACATAACATGAATAGAACTTGGCTTAGATGCTTCTCCAAAATGCTAACGTCTGTTTTTATTTCTTTCTCTCTTTTTATTGAAATGTAGTATTTATCATTACTCTCAGCATACAACATAACAGGAAGAGTAACGAGCATTAAGAAGGTATGAAGAGCTGCAGCAGAAGGATATTCTGGACACTTTTGAGGCATTTCATTGTCTTTTATTTAAAAAATAATCAATGACTTGTTGGTGTTTTGAGATTTTTATTTCGTTTTAGTGACAGTTTGTGTCAGGTGATTCAAAGTAATAATCATTACATATATGTAATAATATGTTAAAAAATTGTGATGTGATTTTTCTACACTGAATGTGTAAATGAATGTTAATTTGATTGAAATAATGAATAAATCCGAATAATTAACTATATTAATACTTTCTTTGGTTTCTCATTTATTTAACCAAAAACACTACAACATTTACCTCGAGTTTATGCCAAACCTATAAAGACAGAAAATCTACAAACCGAATAAATATCATGAATTTCAATTTTAAATAATTGAATAATTAAACCCAATCAAAATAAAGCCTGCTGAAATTTGACTATAGAGGCAGCAATGCCTGAGACAGAGATGATGGATGAGTATCCTTGGACTAATCAAGGTTTAAATCAATTTAGCATATACTACATGGAAATGGTGCAATCTGATTGGTTGGCTATTTCGGGATAACAGACACTATTATTCATGGAAAGTATTTTCTCATTTCTCATTGGTGGAAAGCTATTGAATAATTCTTGGTATTGCATTTTTGCCATGGGATAGCTGAATTATTGCACTGTTGCCATCGGATAAGTTGAATGATTATTGCACGACTGGCACACACAACTTAGTAACGTAAATGTCCAGTTTGGGCCTCGGCAGGTAACAAATAACCTCTTGCCCGAATAATTCTGCATATCATACTTCGACTCATTCAATAATTGCTTTTATCCACCTGGTAAACTCGGGATAATGATTGAATCAGTTAAAAATATATCCCAAAATCCTGTTTTTTTCCCCTTATGTTCACATGTAGTATATACTAAATCGATTATTCTCAGGATATGGGTGGATATGAGTTGATAGACTATTCAGCGATATCCCCCATGCCTTTGGAAATTAATTGAGCTTACTTACCCAGAGGTTTTAAATATATCAAGTGAGAATAAACAGGAATTATGTACCAGCAGGAATCGTATCTCATATAAAGTTTCACCTGTAGATAGATAAAAATGTGGCATAACAGGCCCGTGAGTCATACAAGATAATGCATTACACCGTCTGTTTTACTTGTATAGTGTTTGCAAGAACAGCCAGTGTCACAAAGGAGTTTCACAGAAATCCAGACGGAGATTTGTATTTAGATTTCGAAGCAACAATACATAACAACAGTAGAGAGAGAGAGAGAGAGAGAGAGAGAGAGAGAGAGAGAGAGAGAGAGAGACATGTGACATCTTGTGAGGAAGCTGAATTGAAAGGGAACTCGTCGTCTTTTTGGTGACACTGGATTATAACTTGTTACACTATATACCAGCGGTGTCAAACAAATTTTCACTGAGGGCCACATCACTGAAATTCTAGGTCATCGAGGCCCGAAAAATCACTGAACGTCTATTCAAAAAGGGAAACCATGACACGATAAGTTTCGGCACCTGTCCCTTTATTTCCTTTATTTACTTAGCTTTTATGACAACACTTGACAGCGACAAGCTAGCTTGCGATCTGTTTACTTGAAATAGGTGGCTGCCACCTAGTGGATGGATGATGAATTATGTTTCATGGTAATGGCTGATGCAAAGAATGTACGATAATCATATTCCTTGAAACCTCCAGGTGGGCAAAATAAAATGAGTTGGTGAGCCGGATTTGGCCCACGGGCTATATACACTGCCCGGGAAAAAAAAATTCATGCACACTAATATTTTGTTGGATCACCTTTAGCTTTGATTACAGTGTGCGATTGTCCAGGGATTGTTTTTTCAGTTGGTCAGGTCAAGGCTCAGCAACATTAATGTGGCAATAAAATGAAGACCTGAATGCACAGGTACATGTACAATCATGGCTCAAATAGTGAAAGAGTGCTTCAGGAAGCATGAGGAGTCATTGTCACATATTTATCAGCACCACAGAGTCCTGACCTTAACCCCGGCCCCAGTGAAGGTGTTTGGGATGTGCTGGAGAAGACTTTATGGAGTGGTTCAAGGACAAACATGAATTCACGCTCATATTCAGACCTAGGGGCAATGTGGAATAGCCAAATAGCCTTACGTGCATGTCTTTGGACCGTGGGAGGAAACCGGAGCACCCAGTAGAAACCCATTTTAATATTAAAGTCTTCAAACTGTTACTGATTCCTCTTCTACTCCTGTTAACCTTACAAATTTTAAAGCCTGGAGTGTCAGAAAGTACCAAAAAGCGATCTGCCGGTTGCCATGTGGTAGAGCCACTGGAAAGGGGCGTGGTCTGAACAGAGGCATGAGATAGATATGACACTTTATTTGCAACTGCTTGCACCACACATACCTAAACCCAGTGAACTGTATTCAGACTGGAATGTTGATCAGATGAAAAACTCGCGATTTCACGCCGCCACATTGGAACCAGGATAACGTAGAACAGCCGAGCAGGTTTCTAATGTAAACAAACCTGCATAGCTGCATTTACGGGCTAGGCTTGCTGCAAAAAATCTCATTTTATACAAGTCTCAAGATGTCACAGATATTAGCACCTGTTTAAGCGAAATACATTTATAAATGTGTGTGCGATGTCTTCATATTTTAACAAAAAAAAAAAACATCTCATGTGCGTATCATTAATGAAATTTGTACTTTAACATTTCTAAACGCGGCATTTGAAAAAACGAACCAGTGTTTTATAGTCTTAGTACCAGCATTAACAAACACTTTGTGTTACTACATTCCCAGATTTACACGTTTATTTACTTCACATGAATTGACCCAAAGTGGGTGTGCTGTGAATTTTACAACATAAAATGTAAAAACATTGTAAGACACATTGCTAAAATTGCTATAAAATAAAAAAAACCCCCATAATATTATTATCATTAAAGTACATTACAAGCTTAAGTAATCATACAGAAAATTAAAGATTTTTAGAAGAGTTTAGTGAAAACCTTCTGAATACAACATACATCAGGTAAAATACCACACCTGTTCTCAATACACAACAACCATATTTCACTTGAACATTTTATAAATTGATTCAGTATATCGTCTGAACCTGAACCTGGGGTTTTATTATTCTTTAATTTTCACATTACTACGTTTGTTGCTTTACTGTAAATTTGATCAGTTTGACCCAAAAGATGTATCACACATGTGAACGTGTACGTCGCTAATGTTATCAAAGTGGAAATTAGCATTTACTAACTTTCCCCCGAAGCTTCTTTGAATCATATGAACAATTTATATTAGCATCATGTTATTTTCTCAATTTTCATAAATGCTAAAAATAGCTCAAATGAACCGGTTGCTAATATCTCATTCTACAGTCGTATAAATTTTTGATCCAGTGTGTGCATGGAATTTGCTTTATTTCTTAATATTAATTAATAATCATTAAATTCCTGTACAACACGGACAAACACGATCGTATATACATAGAAAATGATGGCACTTCAGAAATGTCTTATAAAGACTTCATGGATATTTCAGAGAACATGCAGGTTTTTTTTATTAATCACACAAATGCTGTTACTGTGTTTTTGTACACTTGAGGTTGTAAAATTATATTCCAGAACATATTAAATACATCCATTAACATAACATTGTATAAATATTATACTACTACGTTTCTAATTGAAATATAAGAATAGAAGTCTTTCTAGAATCTAGATCTGGATTATACTTTATAGAGATCTACATCTATAATAGATCCAGTCTAGACAGTCTAACAGACTATAACAGTTATTCATAGAAATCAGCCTAGGCCTAGTGTATATCTAGCTATTAATAGGTTAAAACTCAGTTGTGGAAGGTTATTCCAGCTCTTCTGGATTCTACGTTCTGATAATTATTGCAATTTATGTTGCAACACTCTTTTCCTTTCGTGGATTTCGTCTCCCATCATTCACTTACATTCTAACCACCGTGTTCCTGCATCCAATATGGCGGCTCCGTGTCTCCATTTCCAAACACGTACAAACCGACCAATCACCGTTCCAGTCTGAATACAGTTCAATGCTTACCCCTCACCCCCCGAATTTTCTCCATAATTCGGGCCGATTCCTACCCACCAGGTAAGGCTTGCTGATCACATGACAGCTTCCAGCCAGGATGGGTCACCATGTGCAGCAAGGACTCCAAGGTATATGATCCCAGTCAGTGGTGATTCTAGAGTATGTTGGGCTCCAGGAGGCCTTTAAATCCTCCTATATATGTGGATTCTATAGCATTGGATGGTTTGAGGTAGTTCTGAGACATCTGAGGCATTTATAGTAGGTGATAGATGACCGACTGAGAGCGAGCGCCCTCAGTGTGAAGGTGTGCGGCTCCAGGAACATTATAACTTCTGAAACGGACTGCGACATCCCGGATTTGTCGGTCCTTGGGGGCCCTCAACTGACCTGGGGCCCCAAACCTGTTTATAATTCATTCATTCATTCATTAGGGTCACTGGGAGGCTGGCGCCCATCTCAGCTGACTCTGGGCGAGGGCGGGGCACACCCTGAGCAGCTCGCCAGGCCATCACAGGGCCAACACATACAACCATTCTCACTCTCACACCTAGGGGTAAATTTTTGGAACAGCCAATTGGTCTAATGTGCTTGTCTTTGGAATTTGGGAGGAAACCAGAGTACCCAGAGGAAACCCACACAAGCACGGGGAGAACATGCAAACTCCACACAGAAACACCCTTACCGAGCCCGGGAATCGAACCCGGGATCTTCTCGCTTTGAGGCGGACGTGCTAACCGCTGCGCCACTGTACCGTTTTAAATGATAATTAATAATTATAAATAATTGTGATGCCTCTTTATCACCCACTCATACAAGGGTGGTGTATAATAGCTGTAGTCCGGAATTAGAGACTTATTTGTTCTAATCCCAGTGTCCAGTAAACACAAATCTACTATTATGAGTAGCACAGAAAGTGAGAAATAGTTTGTAGGACTACAGCAAGCACTGAGACTAGTGGCTGTTTATCTATACACCCTCTTTCTATAATTGTTAATTAATAGTGCTGACCTGTATACTGTGTACGGTTAGCACAGCCGTCTCACAGCCTCCTGGGTTCAAGTCCCGGGCTCAACGAAATATGTGTGGGGTTTGCATGCTCTCCCTGTGCTTGCGTGGGTTTCCTCCGAGTACTTCAGTTTCCTCCCACAGTCCAAAGACATGCACATTAGGTTAACTGGCTGGTTTCAAATTGCCCCCAGGTGTGGATGGGTGTCAGAATAGTTCAGGGTGTACCCTACTTTTGTCCAGTGCCCCGCGTCCCTAATAGTAGGATTAATCGGTTAAGCGGCAAATGAGTGTGTGAGTCTGATGTGGTGGCTGGGTTTTGTTTATTGACTCATTCACTAAAGATCTGAGAAGAAATTATGAGCCATTTTGTTTTTGTTCCTTTTGTGCATGTGCACTCTCTTCCAGCAGGGGGCAGTGCACACTTATCTTTCATGGATGGATGGATGGATGGATGGATTCCAGGAACATGAAGCAGGAATACACTCTGAATGTGATGAATTACTGGACACATAGTAATAGCACGATCTGCCACGAACCATAAATTCATACAACCGAGCAGTTGAGGAGTCTTGGGCCACGCCCAAGGGCCCAACAGTGGCAGCTTGGTGGTACTAGAGCTTGAACCCCTGACCGTCTGATCAGTAACCCAGATCCTTACCCACTGAGCCCCACTGCTGCACTTGCACCGAGAAAACCCTCTGCAATTTCTGTCCCATTTGGCCTGGGGGCAGTGGTGTCACCATGTTAGAGCTGGTACTACTTTTAGTTCTGGGGCAAGGGCATTCAGGACCCCCTCCAGCAGTTTCCGTGACTCCCTCGTCTATTTCCGCTGGTTTCTGCTACTGGTAAGGTTTTCCCATGTAGCCTTGGTATTGTTTTTGGGATCACTGTTGTTTACAAATTAGCTTAGTATTAAGCGAACCTCAAACAACATGATTTTTGAAATGTTTACTTTACTGCAAAACTCCTACAGTTGTACACAGGAAGCTAAAAGAAAGTGTTATTATAGTGCACTACTTCTTAATTCGATTAGATACTAAGACCGGTGCACCCCCTGCCACATTTCTACAAAAATTTAGGATAACTCTATGCCAAAATGGTGCTCAGCGCACCTGAGGCTACATTTAAATGGCGAAGACCACGATAGTATTGCTATGCTACACCACTTGTTGCAGTTCCACTTCTGACCACTAGATATTTTAATGGAATATAATGTATGGAGTTGTGAATGAGGATTTGATTTAGATAAATTCTTGAGCTCTGTCCACACCTGCCCTTATGGACTCGCTTCCATTGGATAAAGAAATGCATGAGTTTAAAATATCCCCCTTGACATCACTTATCACCAACGATACTAGACTGATGAGGACGTGCTCTAGGTCAGCACTTTCAGAATCCTCAAATGGGAGTATTCTTACAAAGCATTTTTTTTTTTTTTTTTGCCCTCGCATGAGTTCAAACCGCTGTGTAATAGCATCCTGTTGGTGTCAAATGAGTGCCAAAACTTTTTTGGCTCGTTAGGTTCTCTGGTTGCTTGGAGGGTTGAAGGCTTGCTTCCCTTCCGAATTGCTGACTGGTCTCTGGTTAACACACTCCGTGGATGAGTCAGGGTTAAAAAGGTCTGATTATTCAGGACAAAAATGAACGTAGTCAGGTTTTGGATTCTAGATTTTTCCTTAGTACAGATGAGTAAGAATGAGTGTGCAGGGAATCAAAGTTTTAATTGGAAAAAAAAAAATTATACACACACACACACACACACATATATATATATATGTGTGTGTGTGTGTGTGTATGTGTGTGAAAGTATGCTTTTTTGTTCTAATTAAAATTACTTTTAGTATTAGTTTATTTTTTGTAAATTTTTACATTTTAAGAATTTTTATTTTATTCATAATTTTCCTTAAAAATCTTCAACCACGTAGTTAGAATCACATGATCAGAAAATTCACTTTACGTATAAAATTCTGAAAATCCTCTGCATCATATCATCTAAAGTACATATACAAAAAAAGAACTGCAATATTTTTCAAAAATTACATTTAAAATTATTTATGATTTTCTTTTTAAAATCAAACTTTTTTTTTTTTCAATATCTAAAATCTGAAAACTAATTTTCAGAGCTACGTAATCCAGGATTTTAGGGGCTTTATATGAAGGTAACTGCACAAGGTTGCTCCACTTTTTTACAGCTGAAAACTAGTAAACAAGCGCACGTGAACCTACCGGCGGTCACGTAGTTCGCAGTTTGACCTTGACTTAAGAAATTTTACCTACATTTTAGTACGAAAAACTGCACAAATGAGTGATTCTACAAACCAGAATTGCACCGGAGCGATAAGCACTTCATGTGGGACGCAATTTAGCCGTGCATTCTTATCAAATCCTGTGAAATAAGAGTATGAGAGAGTAGACTGTACCTTGCATCTCAAAACCAGAAGAAATTTCCTGACAAAACATTTATGTAACAAACTCAAAAAGCTGTTACCTTTATCCGCCTGGTGATAACAGCTTGCATACGCTGCGGTGGCGCTTTCCTCGTCTTGCTTTCAAGGAAACTCAAAGCGCCAAATAGGCCCCACGTACAACAAGAGCTATTTCCTATAAAGAAGATTCTACAAATTCGATATAAATTTATAACTTCAAGCGGCGATAGAATGATTTTGATGAGTAGTCGACCTTTATTTGAATTTTTTATGGGATGAACAGGTTTCAAAGTACACCGCATGTGCAGTACACGTCACCCCGATGCTTTAAGTGCCAAATAAAGTTTTAAAAATACTAACGATTCATAAATAATGACTATTAAACACATTATATCTTGAAGCAATACTCATGATAATGTTTAATAATATTATAATAAATAGAAGACTGATATACAAATGTCAGCATGGTGCCGACGCTCGCGTCCGCTTCACTTCAAAGTTGGAACATTGGCGGCGTTTTTAGGTAGAAAAGTCTCTCTGTGTGCGCCGTTCTTTGGTAGATCACTGAGTCTTGTTCTCATCCAGCTTCTCTGGCTCTACATCCAGGTCCGTTAGACAGCAGTAGCACACGATCTGGGTGTATTTGGTGATGGCGGCTGGCAGAGAAGACGATGAAGTGAGAGCAGGAGGAAAGACGAGACAGGGTCAACAAACTATCTGGAGCACACAGACAGCTGCAGAAGTACTCAGAACTCTAACTACTGAGAAGTGCAACATGGTAGACACCGCTCGTGTTGTGTTGTTTGGGTGTTTTTTTTTAAGCTCAAGCTCATTGCTGGTATCCAGCTAACAGGGCTTCCTCCAGCAACATGGTCCAAGAAGACTTTCCTGAATATGTTTGGATGGGACCGTCGTTTTTAGTGATTGGTTGGATGGGAGCATGGTTAGTGATTGGTCAGAATGGAAATATGGTGGTGAGTGATTGGTTGGATGGGACCATGGTTATCAGTGAGGCTCAGGTCAGGCATTACTCTGCTTTCTAAATGTGTATAATAGTAGCTGTGCTGTGAGCTTATGAGATATATGAAAAGTTTCCAAAGTGCCCCCGGAATTGGCTACTGACATCAGACATAATCAGGAGATCCATTCATCCTTTCCCTAAAGGATTACAGGCCCTCTCGCGCTCTCAATTACACAACACTGGAGTTCGCTCGAGTTTAAAGGTTTCAATCAAATGAATAAACCTATGCTAATATGTTAAATTACCATAAGATTCTGGTTTAGAAATGCTAACTGCTAGCACAAGGTTCTTTCCACAAACTCTTTCATTCATCCATTTTCTGAAGCGCTCAATCCTAATTAGGGGTTGCGGGGAGGCTGGCGCCCATCTCAGCCGACTCTGGGCGAGGGCAGAGTACACCCTGGACAGCTCGCCAGGCC
>JBCNYH010000011.1:22339085-22350816 GCA_039654325.1 Tandanus tandanus | reverse complement strand
TGAGGGAACTCGGTGGACTCGTGACGGTCTTGAGGGAACTCGGTGGACTCGTGACGGTCTTGAGGGAACTCGGTGGACTCGTGACGGTCTTGAGGGAACTCGGTGGAATCGTGACGGTCTTGAGGGAACTCGGTGGAATCGTGACGGTCTTGAGGGAACTTGGTGGAATCGTGACGATCTTGAGGGAACTTGGTGGATTTGTGATGTTTGTGGCAAAATCTTTGACTGTCAAAAATTTTGCCATGATTATTAGGATTTATTACAATTTGACGCCAATCATGATAGAATGTGGGAATCTTAATAGAGCGCAGTAAAGCTTAACAGACCGTAACAGACATAACAGACCACAATGCGCCATCGTAGGGGATCTTGATGAACTTGGAAACATGCTGCCTTTAAGTTTCATCTCTTGGATGCACCTTGCCTCCATTTTATATACCCCAATCGTGGACATGGTGGCCCCAGTGTAAACCCAGATTAACTAACTAACAGTAACAACAAAGCCTAAAATAAGCTGAAATTTAAAAAATGTAATGTGGACAACCGATTAAGTGATTATTGGACACCAAACATGTCTTGACTGATGAGGTTTGGTGAAAGTGTAAAATCGTGTATGTTAGTTATTTTCTCGGTAAATCGTTCCAAGTGTAAAGTAGGATTGGGATATTTTACCCAAATGACGTACCTTGAAATATTTTAATAATGCCGATTGCAATGATGAGGATGAGGGACAAGATCTTGGTGTAGGTAAAGATATCCTGGACCAGAGTTCCCCACTTCACATAGGCACAGTTTATAAAGATCAGCACACCTGAAATAGAAAACAAGACTTTGAAGTTGGAGTTTAGATTTTATAGAAGTGAAGAGAATAGGTGGAAAAACATGATGTAGTTCTACAGTTTCTCCGTTAATCTAGAAGAAGAAGCATTTAAGCCATGTATATATGTCACTTACTTGTCATTATATAAATGATGAATTTTTTACATATTTTATATAAGACGGGACTGTGCCTTGCATGGGTCTTTTATTACTGTAAACCAGGGAACATATGTCGAAATCAGAGACGCTGCAAAGAGTGAATGCATTGTAACTAGCTACGCCTTTTCTGATAAAGACACTCGGACTTGCCTATCCAGTGCGAACTACATGTACCGCTTCCTTTGAATTGTGTTGACTTACCCCAGTGAATGTGTATAAAAGTCTGAAGAATTATAAAATAAAGAGAGAACACGGTCGACCACGAGTCTGTGGACTGTGTTCTCCTCAGGCCTGATGAGGTGATGTATGAGTACGGCTTCGCTAACGGAACACTAGTCTTTGTGAGTTTCGGTGTACGTACAAAAACACCCTCTAAATCTATCACTTTAGGGGACATGGGATTTAGGATTTTGCAGATGCTACAGAATACGTCTAGCACACTGAACAAATTTCAATCTGTTCCACATTCATATGTGCCAAAAATTATGTTAATTAATGCTTTCCAAAAACCTTTGTGCGGTTGGACACCATGGAACTCACAAAAATGCTGGAGCAGACTAAACCCTGCCAATTTTAATGCACACAAAGTTAGGCCATAAAACCTGTGTACCATTTTGAAGGATGGTTTTGACCATCTAATGGCATGATTTAGATCTTGTTTAATTTAACCTGAACATTCCGACTAGGTGTGCCGATTTGTGGTCCCGTGAGCAAGGCCACACGAGTATGCATGAGGGTGGGGGGCACATACAACCGAGCATGCGGTAATTATAACTTGACCACTGTGAGCTAAAAACAAGATCAACGTGACTCATATATAATCCCAACCGAGACCTTCCTGAGGGGGAGGATCATTTCAGTATTTGATATATTATTTATTTGCATATAACATTTGCACATTGTCATTTTAATATAATAACTGCACATGGCCACTTTTCATATGTTGCATATATTTTTTCCCGTATATTTTTGGGTTACTCTAGCTTTATTTCCTTCCTACATTTTGTTAAATATACGCGCAGTCTGAGGAGTGATTCAGAATGACATTTCACTGCAGGTTGTACGTGTATAACTGTGCATGTGACAAATAAAATTCTTGAATTCTTGAATCATTTCCTACCAAAGATATCACACTAAAAATTCGTATGGATGGACGGACAGAAGGAACCCATCGTTTACACTAAATGTGACAGCTGACTTACGAGACAGCAAGGCGTCAGTGCAGTAATCTTGAACATTTACTTGGCAGCCATCTTGCCAACCAGGCTTCTATCTACTAGATAACCATACATCCATTCAATCGCCGAACTGGGGTTGTGAGGGGGCTGGAGCCTATCTCAGCCAGTCCATCTGGTCAACACACACAGAAACACACCCAGGACTCAAGATCCAACAATAATGGCATACATTATGAGTGGATATTCGCTCCGGTATCTCAGATTTGTTACTCCGGCTACTGTGGTTACCAACAAGGCATGGAACTTTATCCAACTACTATGTTGAGCAATACAAGGTTCCCCTATTCATAATTTATTTTTTTTCTGTTCAAACCACATCCAACGAAACACAGTCCAAGCATGACAGATAATAATAATAATAATAATAATAAAAATAATACACACTCAATATGTAATCTCAGATTTAAATATTGAATGAGTTTCGAGCAGTAGGACTCTGCAGTTAGAGTGTCGGGTGTGGTCTTTGGGTTTCTCTTCGTGTGACTTGATGAGGAATGCCACACATTGGCAGAATGCCAGTCCTTCTTCTCTTTCCTCTCTCTCTCTCTCTCTCTCTCTCGCTTGTTTTCTGTGTACGTGTCTGTACCCACTACTATTAATGAAAGAGAAAGAAAAACAGGTTCTGGCTTGCAGTAGTTAAACACGTCATGTTTTTGGATGTATTTCAGCTTTCGAATCGATTTACACATCAGAACGGAAACTGTCTTGCCTGGTAAGGGCCAAGTCACTGCACAAAATGTGGTTGAGACATTAGAAGTGTAATGTACAAGTTTAGGACATCTGGATAGTCATGGGAAGATTGTTTGGACCTGTGACGAGGGGCTCACATGTTAATCTTTCACCTAAATTCCTAGCCTAGTGCGTCAAGGACGTTCAGCCAGCGTTACGGTCCATAAAAAGATTCAAACTACTATAATAGTTTGACTATAATGGTTTCCGGAGGCACAGTGGAAAAACCCATGCCAAATAACTAGTCCTGGGAAATGAGCTGCCTGATGATAAATCATTAAAGGGGCAGTCTCATGGTTGTTTAAAGAAAATAGCCTAAATAACATCAGTGTGGTTATAGTTATACATATGACAATTATTTATATAGGTGAAAATTTGGTTTATCGGCACAGTGGCGTAGTGGTTAGCACATCTGCCTCACAGCAAGAAGGTCCTGGGTTCGATTCCCGGGCACGGGGCGTTTCTGTGTGGAGTTTGTATGTTCTCCCTGTGTTTGCGTGGGTTTTCTCTGGGTAATCCAGTTTCCTCCCACAGTCCAAAAACATGCACAGTAGGCTAAATCGTCGCTGTTCCAAATCGCCGCTAGGTGCGAGTGTGAATGTGATTGGTTGTGTGAGTGTTGGCCCTGCGATGGCCTAGCAAGTTGTCCAGGGTGTACCCCGCACTCGCCCAGAGTCGGCTGACATGGGCGCCAGCCTCCCCGCGACCCTAATTAGGATTACGCGGCTTAGAAAATGAATGAATGAATAGGAATAGGTTGCTAGACATGAATTAGGTTCACACAACAAATCTGTAAGGGGATTTCAAGCTTTGAAACTGTTCATCCCAACAAGAAATCAAAGTCCTTGCTGCAATCCATTTCCATCTGCTCCATGTCAGGATTGAAAACGTTAAACTCCTTTTGATTTGAAAGGTAAAAGCCTATATGACAAGCATAGACAAGTATTTAGGACACTCATTGCATATTTATACAGTTTATTGTATAAGTGAATTTTGGTAAAAATCGTGACATCGCTCCTTTAAAGATGACACTCGGTGGAAAGGGAAAAAACCTGTTTGGTCCTGTCTAGATTCCGTTTCTTAGAAGAGTAATGTACACAATAATGGTCAGAGTTAGGAAGTGACCAGGGGATAAGCAGGGGATCTCCAAAAGTGTGAAACTGTCCACCACAATGGTTTGAGTGACTAACAGAATGTCATGATTCGCCAGACCTTTAGACTGCTTCCATTAAACACTCAGCGTTTCATTTCTCAACATTTACTCCTGGTACACCACACTGATTAAATTTTACCCCAACAATGGTCTGCTCTTCTGTAAGCCTGGTAATCAGACTAAGAACATTCTTAAAGGGGAAATATGAAGCTTTTCCCACTTTTTTGACCCATAAATGTTGTTACAGTGTTGAATAGCTGTATTCAGTGATGCCAGAGTGTCCAATAATGAGGTTAGCACAATTACGTTTAAGTTAATTTACGTTTAAGTTTCCGCTCTGTGCCGTTAAGCTTGACGTATATACAGGGTTTTAGCCAAATTTTCTTTTTAGGCACACTGGTGATTCTGGGTCTTCTGATTTGCTAGCCTACAATAAATATTGATGCTAGCTACAATAAATATTCCTGAAAAAATCCTGTCAGGTAAGATAGCTTGTTAATACTCTCCGGAAGCTTAACTCGTGTTAGCCTCTTAGATCGCGTTAGCTTAGCTGATTCTGTCTGGCTGGCTAAAGTTAGCAACTACCCTTCACTAAAAACGTCCCATCAGAAATCCTGTCGCTCATGCTGAAAAGCAGATCAGCGCTAGCTGAGAAGCCATATTAATATTTATACATCCACTCAGAGTTTAGCCAGTTTGCTTATGCTAGTAGTAAATCATGTTAGGTTAGCCAATAAACTGGCTGAAATTACCTGTTATTATAATTACAATCTACAGCATGAATATGACTAAAATCAATCCATTAATCAATCAGTCAATCAAATCTTCGTGCTACTTCATGCTATGCCAAATGCTCATGTTAGCTGACTCATGTTAGCAGTAAACACCCTGATGCTCAGCAGCTAAACTAATTAACATGTATGTCTAAGAATCATGTCGGAAATTCTATTTGCTTAGCTCATCTAAGGCAGCTGATATTAGCTTAGCTTATATTTCCTAGATGGCTAAAATTAACCTTCTTAAAGACTATTACAATCTATGAATATTACTAAACAAACAAACAAACAAATATAAACCCATTTCTGAGAAATCCTGTCAGATTAGCTTGTTATATGGCTAGTTATTGCTAGCAGTTAACTCGTGTAAGCTAGCTTGCATATGTTGGCTCTAGATCCATTTGGGTTATCTTAAGCTACCTAGCTGCCTAAAGGTAACTATGTAGACTTATAAAATAGCACAATAAATATTAACTAAAACGCAAAATTTAGAAAGACATTTTTACACGTTAGCTTATATTAGCTGGCTGGCCAACAAAATCTGTAACAACAAACACACATTGCCTGTACATGGAGTAAAAGCCAAACACAAAGTTACTTTCATTTTCATACATGGACCTGTGGGAACTCGTAACTCAGTCATAACATTTTTATATCATGACTCTGAGCTACAAGTATATCTGAAAGCAAAACCATCAGTGATACGCATGATCATAATAACACTAACATTAGCAGTTGTGGTAGCGCTAGCATCTTGTGCTGTCAATTTATGTAAATTGGGCAACTATTTAAAATTTTATGATGATAGTCATCATAGCTATAGTACAACAGCTTCATATTTATATTTCGCTGGAAATAACTGTTTACTAAAATATCTAATGTCATGGGAAAAAAAACAAATACATTGACTTACAGAGGCAAGCAGCCGCAATGACTCTAACAGCATCATACGGAGGTTGACATGTCGGGTATAGAGCCTCCACCAGGTAGTTAGCAAACGTCAGCGAGATGACAGCTTGGCTAGCTGGCTCCACCAGCAGGATGGACGTCCAGAGGCGGATGAAGGCCAAGAATCCACCAAAGGCCTCCAGGATGTAGGCATAGCTGGCACCTGACTTGCCAATGGTCGTGCCAAGTTCAGCATAGCAAAGGGCACCGAACACAGAGAATAACCCCCCGAGTGCCCAGATGAGCAGAGACAGGCCATATGACGCGCTGTACAGGAGAACACCTTTGGGTGACACAAAGATCCCTGAGCCGATCATGTTTCCCACGATGAGGCACACGCTGCTGGCCAGAGAGATCTCCCTCTTCATCATCATCTTCTCCGTCTGGGCATCAGAACCCGCCGGTGCTTTCAGGTCTGGGACAGAGGCTGCCCTGGATGAAGGGCAAAGTGTCCGCTGCATGTCCAAGAGTTTCTGTTTCATGCTAACCAACAAGAGATGACATGTGATAGATGATAGTTCTACACGAAAACTTTATAAAGTGAAATATTTTCTCCTAAAACTTCCCAAAAATGTAAACACTTTTGTTCTTTATGCTGAGTTGTTGTTTTTTTTGTTGTTGTTTGTTTACATCATGCATCAGTTCATCCGTTCCACGCTTTTAAATAAACACCCTGTGACCAGTTGGCCCTCGGATTATTTTGATGTTTGAGTATTAGCTTTTAATACCAATTAGTAACCATGAATTGAGGCAGCAGAGTGCATGCAGTAATCCATCATCCTGGATTAAAATTTGTGCTAAAAGCATGTGAAAGAATGACAACATGGCTTCCATACCTCTAATGCTCCAGTAATGAATGGCAAGGAGTGAAGAGAAAAGTGAGTAAAAGCGAGCAGAATGATAATACAGAATTTATATCTATCCAGAAGTCCAGACGGAGAGCCGAGCATCAGAGCGTGTGTGGTGTTGCAACCCCAAACAGTGAGATGTTTTTCTACAGAGTCGACATGCAGTTCCTAAAGTTCCCCTGTTTATTTTTGGACGCCTGTGCTTTGAGTGGGAGTGAGATAAACAACGAGAGAGAGAGAGAGACCATCCTCCTGTAATAGCACTGGGGCTCATGCTCAAATATTGATTATCATTTAACGGCTCTAGAAAGTGTTTTGAGTTATTATAATTATATAATTACAAGTTTATAACGTATTTATAGTTTATAAATGTTTTCTGTAAACATATAAAATTGTTCATTCCAACAATGGCTGTTAGAAGAGTGTTTATGGAGTGTTACATTTAAATAAAACGTATTTACTGTGTTACATTAGAGGCTTTTTTAAGTAACCAATCAGCTGCTAAATGCTACTACGAATGGGCGGAGTTTATGAAGTACATGTTTACATACATATATGATAAATATATAAACTCCTCATCAGATATTAAATGTTGTCGAATTCGGAATATTTAAACACAGGAGTTTTAGTCATGGCATTATGGGTCATGTTTTCTATAACGGTACAAGAATTTCACGCGAGGCGTTACGAAATGGATACGTTCTTGTTACTATAGAAACAACTCACACACAGAATTGTTCATGTTAATAGATGTAAAAAAAAAAAGTGTTTATCATTGTTGATTGACAAAAATCATATTTATGATGATTCAGATGTTTATTTCACTTTTATAGAAGAGTTAATGTCAGTGCTTTGTTAAAGTCATGAGAGTCCAGAGTACACTCGACCCTCGATTCGATGGACCCCGGTTTAACGGATATCGGAAGCCACGGACAAAGTCTGGAGTAGTCAAATTGTCCGGGCAAGGGCAGACGCGAGTTAGGTGGCAAGGGCAGACGTTAGCTTGTTAGTCAGTGTGTCAGTTTGTTTACCGCAGTCGGCAGTACACCCACGCTTTCCCTTGTTATTTTACACATTTGTTTTTGTGGTGGATTTACATTTACATTGGATAATGTGGCTGTATATACATACGTAGCATTTCCCCCTATTTTTACGTAATTAAATTGTTGTTATTACCCACTTCCGAACCATTCTCGGAAGCTACGGACAGTCGGGAAAACCGGACAGGTGCTCCCCCCTTTTTGTCCGTTAAATCGATGGTCGAGTGTACATAGATGTGACCTAATTGGCAAGGAAAAAAGAAAAACAATCCCTCGTAATATAAAGGATTTACAAACTGGCTGGGGTTTGACCCTTGAAGGTCACTAAATGTCAAAGGTGATTGTTTTATTTGAAAGCGCTTATATGGTTTCTGACTAGTGTTCTATAGTAACTGCATGTCTATTGACACTTGTTTCCAAGTTATTGGTGCTTAAAATCCTGTGTCCTTGATTTTCACTTTTCAAGGTCACTCAAGGTCAAAGCTGATTATGCTGTTTGAAAGAGTGTATATGGTTTCCTATCTGTTCCTTATGTCATCTTTGGGTCAATGTCACTTTGTTCCTAAGATATAAACAATTTTAATTTTAACATGGGGAAATGTCGATGGCCAAAATTTTCTACCTTGTTCTGACCTTGACCTTTGACCTTAAGAATCCAAAATCATGTACTCTTTAGGACTTGGGTAGGGTAGTGTCCCCACCAAGTTTGGTGAAAATCCGTTTTGTGGCGCAAGTAAAAATGTTAATAACGTGAACTGATTGACAGGTCATCGTACTATGAAATAAACCTCTGTTTGGAAAGTTTTGTACTATCCAGCAATTCACAACAACATGTTTATTTTTGTCTCCTTTGCTCCCTCGTGTAGACCTCGTGTCTCTACACTTGTATGTGCTTGTCTTAAACTTGAACAAAGACTGCAAATTGTAGAACCTTCAGGTATTTCAGGCTGAATAACAAAGACAGCAGACGAAACCCCAATGCAGAGCTACACATTTTAATAAACACAGTCTCGTTACGTTCGTACTAGAGCACGTACATACTGCAGATCGCATTCCTGACACCTGTACATTGCTACATTGGCTAGGCATTGTTTGTAATGTGCACACTGTGTCTCATGACAGCATCTAGTTTTACAGAAAGAAGGCAAAAGGCAAAACATGGTACCCTTTTTGAGATACGACAAAATAAAGGACTAATGCTGTTACGGTTATGACAAAAATAATCCTCTTCATTTAGGCCTAGCGTCTCATCATATTATACTATTAAGGCAATGTTCAGTTTGGCACAGAGTTTTATTTATTTATTTTTAAAAATAAATTTACCCTATGGACAGGATACAATATTGCAACATGGCCTTAAAATTACGTTCACTATCAGCACCTACGGATTGGCAAGAGACTCGAATGCAAAAAATTAATGACATAATACACAAGCCCAAAGTAGATACTGTCCAGTGCAATCGCTAAATACCATGCAAATATTTAAGTCTTTTTTTTAAATGCTAAATGAGAACCATAAAGTAAACCCGGTGTTACTTTCCTAGAGTGTAGCCAACCAACTAAAAACATAAAGCTAGCTGACTTAAGCAAGCCCATCGTCTACAGCGCTAACAAACTTTTTCACTCATGACCATTTGGAAGCAACCCAGCGCAAAGCACCTTCTGATTTTTCCCGTGACACCTGATGCTACCACCTGCATCTTTACGAACTGTTACGCATGTGAAACAGGGGTGACCCCAACCCACTTGGAGGGAAGGCGCTCCAAGTGATCACTGTGAGTGACTGGGAGGTAAGCGTATGTCATCCCTCCTTCCTGCGAAAGCTCGGCCAATTAGCTCATATGGACTCCCGGCCTGTCCGAATGGCTGCGACATCAACTTGGATCCGAACCTGCGATTTGCAGATTGTCAATGCGGCACTCAGGAGCCAAAAGCAGCTTCTGTTAACATAAAATTGACTGAGAACCCACTGGGTCAGATGGAGTTCGTCGAGACAAATTGAATGAACGCTTGGAAAAACACCAACAAAACACTGCTGTCAACAAAAAACACTTCCCACAGCGCTGCAACAAACGGACATGACGGGTACCAGACCTACTGAAAATAAACGCTGAAGATCCAGTAGCATAATCAAAATATTCCCTGTAATGATCAGGCTCACTCTGGGTCGCGTGGAGAAATCCGGTAGCTGGTGGCTTACAGGGTGGACAAATCACTAGCATGGGACAAGCAACGTACAAGTCCAAGCTATCTGCAGCCTTTCATTCACTGAGGGATGTACGATATGAGATGTTACTGATACAGTGTTGTATGTTGTTGTGGTAGTTATCTCAGGTAGTGTGAATTTCTTTTTTTTTTTTTTTAGATAGAGTTTTTTATTGATTTCATTTCTACAAGTTATTTTATAAATTGTATTAACTTTTTAAAATTGTTTTTAAAAATATTAATACAACAACAACAATAATAATAAAGAAGAATATATTATAAGTTTTTATTAAATGTTACATTTTTACCTCTGGTTTGTTTGTTGTTAGCAAAGACAGACTCCATAAAATTTTTTGGACATTATCTGGCTTAAATTCTGGATCCAGGAATTTTTTAAAGGGTTCTTTAACATTGGAAGATATGACAATAGGAAGTATGGTACTACAACAGGCGGTGATTTTTATTTATTTATTTTTTTTCCAAAAAGTTCTATGAAATTTTACAAGAGGCAAGGCTTGGGACAAGTTAGACACCGTTAGAGGTTTTTTCAGCACGGCAGAGGTTTTCGTTCTACGAGTACTCTTGCTTTCGGTATATTTTTAAAAGCTTTTGAACAGTTATGCTGGCTGTTTGGAAAACATATTTCAGTGATATGTCCATATTTATCATATAATATATGATATATATTTTGGTCATATCACTCTTCGTTGCACAGTTGGCTGTTCATTAGGTTTCTTTTCTTACTTCCGCTATCTGACAATCAGAGAAAGAATAATCCTACTTCCTGTTATTACCATTATTATTTACTACAGCTAAAGTAAAATCCTCTTTCTGATAGACACGATATGTGTAAAACACATTAACCAAACAAGATGTAACAGCAAACCAGAATGCGCAACAGGAAAACCAAAAAAAAAATAAATAAATAAAAAAAAATAAAAACAACATGACAGCAAATTAAAAAAAACAAACAAACAAACAAAAAAAACCCCAGCAAGACAAAATGACAACAGCAAAAGACGAAAACCGGAACAGTAAAACGCGTCGCAGTGAACGTCACATGCCTGTGGTTAACACGAAGGAAAACGGAAGATTTATAGTAAGAGGAATGACATGTTTTAGAATGAATAAATCTACTGATGTGTTTCTTTAGGTTTCTGTTCTTTAAGATGGTACTTTAGACGCTAGCAACTTGGTCAAAGTTTAAAATCCTATTTAACCCATCTAAAGACTCACACAAGTAACTTTAAATAATTGTTTCGCTAGACTAACAAAACAACACAGTGGGGAAAAAACAAAAACTAAAAAAACGGAATTCTGGGATGCTCAATAAGGTCCGTTCCTTTCTATTTTTTTGTCTGTTGCGAGTTTGGTTTGTTATTTTGCTTTGCACCTTGATGCCATGACTACTTTTTTCCCCCCAGAATCCCTCCATCCATTTCAGTAGTTACACGTTCTGATGACGTACTCAATGGTCTGGGTGCTGCTAGGACAAACTGTTCTCTCAGGGATACAAGTACCTACTCTATGCTCATAATTAGCTTGTCAAAGTGTTGAGTCGCTATTCAATGCAAAACTGATCTTCCCGGGGTGGGACTCCAACAACAAACTGATTAGGGTTGGAGCTATAGTTGTCAGGGAAATAGATCTCTAGAAACAGGGTTGGTGCCCATTGGTCTAGTGCAACAAGCACTATATAGTATTCTTTAAAGGTCCAGTCTTACATAGGATATAAGTACGCTTAAATATGTTAAATCTTACCTGCTAGGCATGTTGAAATCATTAGAACAAGAAAGTATGTAGATAAAGAAATAAA
>JBCNYH010000011.1:22327450-22338985 GCA_039654325.1 Tandanus tandanus | reverse complement strand
GGAAACACAAAATTGAACTGAAATATCACAGAACACACAGCTGTGATAAATGTTGGAACTGAAAGGTTTGATTTATTAAGTCACCATGAACTATTAGCAACAGAAACATGACTAAATATTTTATGTAAGACTGGACCTTTAAGGATAGCAAATAAGGCTGACAGTCTTTGAGTAATTCAAGATTGACGGGATTCTAAACCCAGTGTTAGTACTTGGAAGAAACCCAATGAAAAAAGCACTGGGAACAAACCCAAACCCTCATCTCCAGACTTTTGATTAAACTGCATTGATATTAGAGGTTTTGGATCAACTCCAGACCAACCCTTTGGATTACCAAGGTGTAATTGACGGCGCAACATATAGGAGCACGAAATTTCCTGGTAGCTACTCAATAAAATATGATTTGTCCACCCTGTCTTAGCATACCCTTGACCTACGCTAACTTGGTTTGCTATTCCTTTCCTGTACCGGTTCATTATTCTGGTTGAGTTATCATACATTGACATAATACTATACATCATTATATAGCTATAGTATGGAGAACATGTAGTGAACTACCATAGTCTAAACTGCCCAAACTCTAGGCTCCACCCACAATGCTGCAGAATAGAAAGAAACCCCAAAACAAAACAGAATGCTATTTCAGGTAAACAACTTAAAAAGAAGTTTAACAGGTTAAGACATACGATGGTGGGCTGAAATGTTCATAGGGACCATGATGCAATGGTCAAATTGAACCAAATATGGTTTATTTGTCAACATACACTCCCTTCACACTTCCTCCATTGGCGTTGCAGTGCTTGGATGCCCTTCGTATAGAGGTTTTCACGTTTCATTGCTCTGGCATCACTTCTTCTTATTCAGCCTATGAACTTTCCAGCCCACCCTCGTAAACATAAACATGTTTTTTTTTTTTTTTATTGATTCCATTATTGAGAAATCAGTTGTCAGTTATATCCATAGCTGTATGATCCAGTGCTAGATATCAAAAGCCCACGACAAGCTTCGTTTTGGCACGCAGGTCTGTACGTACACTGTTTTACCCGCAAACACGTCTACAATAAACCACCAATTTGACAGACCCGGTTATCACAAAGCCAACTGGTATATAAACACCATCCAACTTTATACTGATGCATATTCTACAAATAAAACAGGAGCTAAAAGGAAGACAAGTTTCTTTGTAAAGGTTTCCATCAAGCCGTGGTACCAATGCTGGCGACTTTTGACACTTGGCTGATCCTGGTTGCCTTTGAAATGTAACCTTTCACCTGGTCCCATAAACACAAGTGACCATTTCAGCCTAAAAATAAGAAGATGCTGATGAGGGATTGCCCAATGACCCTCCAGGGCAAGGACCGGGTAGCTGGATCTACCATACAAAAGCAGTAAAGCATTTGATCAAAAAACAAATGTTGAGCAATCTTTCAGACATCTACTCCCGACACAGAAAGATCCTGGGAATAACCTGGATGAAAAGAGCACGTGGTCCAATCCTACAGTCATTAATTGCTCCAAACAAAACCAATACATGTTTTCCCCATTGGTGAAAGAGAAGCAAAGCAGAGAAATCCCTCAGCTGTCTATTCCAAAACTGGGCAGTTCTAAGTTCAGAAGATGTTACGGTGGTTACTGCTGGAGATGGAGAGTGGTGGAGCGGTGGCGGAAGTGTAGGGCGGTGGAGGTGTTGGGGAAGTAAGGTCCGGATATGGCTGCAGTCCCATCTGCTTGTTGTCCTGCAGTTTGCGCACTACCACGCGGCAAAACTCCTCGTTGTGTCGCTCACACGTATCCAGAAGCTTGCGAACTTTGGCGGTGCGTGTCGGCTGGTTGGCCACCAGCTCGTAGTCCTCACGCATGAGCAACTCGCGGGCCAAGAGGGCATCCAGGCTCTGGTTTAGACAAGCCTCTGTCATCTGCCGCACGACCTCTTCGCGCCGAGAGCTGATCCATCGCGATGCTGGGCCCTGGTTGTCTGGTAGCATGGGAAAATCTAAAAGATAATGCCCCAGTTACAAATAGAGACCATGTGACCACAGTAGAAATGAGTGACTAGGATGTTTGGCCTGTATTTGTTTGAATTGCTTTCTGCCTGAACTTGAGAAATTTGGAGATTATATTTATTGAGTCTGGTAATAATTTCTGGACAGGAGTAAACCAGTATCTAAACCAAACAGATTTTTATTGTTGGAAAACACCTGTGGTTCAATGCAGCGTACCTTGTGGAGGTGCCTGCAGGGTGAGCGGGTGAATGTTTATGGGCAGGTTGGTCTCACTTTGAGGCTGGTTTGGTCTGAGCGGGGTGCTGTAGTCCGAGACACACTGAGCCGTCTCATAATTAGGATTCAGGTTGTTCGGAAGGACTTGATCTATTAAAGGTTTGGGGGTATCCAGTGGTATGGACATAACGGATGATAATGGTCCAGCTAAAAAAAAGGAAACAAAAGAGGCAGTAAAGTTTTATATTTAAAAGGTCATTTCAGACACGAGTATGAAATGGTACATATCTTACATTAACATCAACTATGAGAAATCACACACTGGTGTTTCGCTCCTATCCAATATTAGCAAACTTTGGTCAATTGGGCTTGCTGTTGGGGTTGTTTGGAGAAATCCAAACCCCACACGCCCTTGCCGAGACAGAGACCCATGACGTTCTTGCTGCCCGGCAGACGTATTAACCACTATGCCACCGTGCTGCCCATTGTTTGGATGAATTTTTCGTGAAAACTTTGAAAGTTTTCAAAAAACACAAACTGCTTTTTATGTTATGAATTGACCGGCTTCAATGTCGCACGGCATAAGGACTCTGGACAGACAGACGGACAGACAGACGGACAGCCGTATAGCCATGAAAGAAAATCAGCTCCACGGTTTCTAAAGTATGGAGCTCTGCTATAAAGGTTAAAGATAAACATAAATTACAACTGTTTACCAGTTTTATTGCAGCTAGTCCCATGACAGGGTTTATGCTTTATAGATACAGCAACAATTCAAACACAAAACTCAAGTGTACAGATTACCATGAGAGGGATTAGAGATGGTAAGGTAGCCTGGTTGGGAGATATCAGTGTCCTGGGAGGAGCAAGACCCTGATCCTGATGTAGAGCTGGTATCCTGTAACAGTTCCATCATGAAATCCTTAATAAGATTTTCTCTGAGACAACAACAATGCTACTAGAAAAAAAAAAAATTAAGGAAGCACTGACTGGCCAGGGGGTGTTTTGTTCCTTCAGGCTCTTATCTGTTCTTTTCACATTTGCAGTCATTGTCGAAGTACAGCTCAACGGTCGCATAAACTAAAACAACAGGAATTAAAAAAAATTAAAAAAAATTTAAAAGAGAGAGAGGACAGTCATGAGGTTTTAAAAAATGTTTTATTGAGAGCCGACTGAAAGCAATTTTAATGTTTTTAATTGAAACTGTGGCAAAGCAACTGCTCCCAACATTGCTAACAAATACAACAAAAGCCCTAGCAAGCAGGAAGAAATAACAGTCGATGTAAAGGATAACGTTTTGTTATCCACGTGTGCTGCAACTTAATTATGAGTACATACTCCATTTTTTGTTTTGAAGATAAATTTTAGTTTACTGACTCACTAGCTGACTGAGTCCTATTGTTGAAACTCCTGTACAAAGAGCCGAGCTAGCTGAATTTCAATCTAGCTACCCTTAGCTAGCAAGCCGAGTGCAATACCAGGAACATTTTGCGATTGTACATGCATTTCTTCAACATATGACTATGCACATTGGCTGTATTTATCAGAATCGTAATTTCATTTACTTACACATATGCACTCCCTGTGTGAAGCTAGCTGCGGTAGCTAGTCATATTACAGTAGCTAGCCAAATGGGAATGCTTTATATTACTGTGCCAAATTTCCACGTCGATTTCCACGTCATTTAGAGTTTGTCAATGAATGTAGACGTAGGTTAGCTAAAATTGTGCTGTTTGATAAGGGTGGCTGTTCATGCTTGAAATATTATCGTAGCAAATAACTTGATGTGGCTTGAATACGTTCGTAGCTACACACTGGATGTATTTATCCTGGGAAATTCTGCATGTGTGTACAGCTAGCTATCAAATTGGGCAAGTACTTCTAATAAGGATAAAAACTGCCACTCTGTTGGTGAAATGCTACTGACACTTGCAGGACAAATGCTACTCATCCGTTTGGCTATTGTTCTTTTACTGACCAAATCAATTTTTTTCTCCAAACTCAGGTTTCTATTGGCTTGCAATACCAAAGTTTGAGAAGTTCCCCAAGATAAATATCGTCATGTAGGCCAGAAACAAGTGCCATATCCCTTCCCCTACATTGAATCCCCACCACCCCAAGCAGATTTTATTAATACTTGGTGAAACCAATGTTTTCATTAAAATTAAAAAAAAAAAAAAAAAAAAAAGCAGAAAAAGCTCCATTTTGAGTTAGCTACCATATCGCTATAGCCAAATCGTTTGCCCATCAATTTATGTCCTAAACTAAATGTAGTCATCACAGGTTCTTCTTTTGCACTCACTTTTGACCTTTTGACCTCCAGCACTGCCTCCAGAACATCGATTTCGTCAAACTTCCGTAGCATGGGCTCCAACTCAATAAGACAGTCTGGTGGGGGGGGGGAAAGCATAATGTATTGCAGCAAGGTAATGTGACGATACATCATATGGTCATGATACACTTTAGAGTTATTGCAGGTACTGGATAAAAAAATAAAAAATAAAAAAAAAATAAAAAATTAAGTAATTAATTTTAATAGACATTTAATTAGATAATTTCTTTCCTTGGTTTCAGTGTTAATTGTTTGTTGTCCTTAATTGTTTTTTTTTAATACTGTATGTATCTATTAATCATCAAGCAGCTCGCAAAAACCCAATCTACACCACTATTACCACTTTGCTCACTGCAAGATACACAGGAAGTGCTTGACGAAATGTGCGTCCAAGCAAGACCGGGAGGGAAAAAAAAAAAAAAAAGAGGAACCAAAGAACAAAGCAGCACAAAAGACGAATAATAAAGTAGGCCACTGTATGGGAGCATATAGCTGGATTAGAGAGGTCTTGAGAAGGCAGGACGAAAATAGACACTGCTGTACGGCTGTTACAAACAGAGTACAGGTTGAAATTCTGAGAATAGACACTGCAAAAATCAAGCACAGGTCAAACGTAGGTCGGTCGGTTAAATAACGCTGGATTTCAAGATATATATGAACAATTACTGAAATAATAATCAACAGTTGTTTTGAGGGTTTTGTTAACCTTTGCCACTTGGCGGTGGAGGGTATGTATTCTCCATCTTGTGTTTGTTTGTTTGTTTGTTTTTCAGTAGGATTACTATTGAAACTACTGACCAATTTTGGTGGGCCTGGCAAGAACCTGTAACATTTTGGAGCAGATCCATTTCACGATTCAGATCCAGGAATTTAATAATAATAATAATAATAATAATAATAATAAATATATATATATTTTTTTTTCCCCTACTGATCTGATTTTCATCGGACTTGGTGTAGGGGTGGTGCCTGGGCCTGGAAAGAGCCCATTACATTTTGGAGGTGATCCATGCATGGGATCATGCCGAAAAAACAAACCCTGATATCCAAAAAAAAAAAAATCCCCACTGTAATCACCGCCACTTGTGAGTCCATCTGTCTGTCAGTTTGCCCGTGACCCCACCCATGCACGGACTTTCACCAAACTTGGTGGGGACTCTACTCCACCTGTGTTCCAGAGACGCTTTGATTTTGGAATGTCAAGGTCAAAGGTGAAAGTCAGAGCAAGGTCATAAATGCTTGGAGATAGAACACTTTGAAATGAGTGCCATCAGACATAACGTTACTGTGGAACACTAATAGGAATCCATGTGTGTACTTTCAAATAAGGCATTTACCTTTGACCTTGAGTGACCTTGTGGAGTGTGACATCACAAATAACGTCAATGGTGAACATGGGCAGGCATAAAATTATATGTATTGCCAAATTTATATGATACATTGTGAACTGAGACGCCAGTTATACTACTGAAGGGTGAAAGTTTTGCCACTTACGGAGGAAAGAGGGGCGCTCGTCGGGATTGGCGGTCCAGCCGCACGTCATGAGGTTGATGAGCGTCTCTCTCCCGGGGATGTCCACCGGCAGGCTCTCCAGTCCGATGTCAGGCCGAGAGCCACGCAGGACGCTGAACATGATCTGCATGGGGTTCGTCGCATCTGACCCACAAAGATAAACACAAGTCTAAGCAAATATGAGAAGCGGAAGGAGAAGGAAGTAAAACTGAATTAAAGTGCTGAGTCAGGCTTGAACCGGACACACAGTTCTCGCTGACGAGATGTTCGACTCATTGGATCGTTTAGTTTATATTGGTTTAAGAAAAAAAAAAAAAAGGTATTTTATTTGTATTGTACATTATCTGACACATGTTTAAGACAGAAAGACATGCTATTTGGGTGATAATGTATACAGTATTTATAGTTAACCCTTAAACAAAGCACAAGTGGAAAATAAATTGTAAAAAATTATTAGAATAATTATTTTTCTATTTAAGATCAAAGTAAAACATACTCATTATTATTTTTTACATTTTGGATTTTATGAGTTGTGTCTCCCAGTATACGTTGCCTTATTAAGGTAACAAACAGGGCAAAAATCTGTAGTTTGACATACTATATAGTATAGAGTCACTTTAATAGGAACACCTGTACAGCTGCCCAACATTCAAACCAAGCCCCCACCCATCTTCAAACTGCCAGTTGAGACAAATCAGTGCCAAAAACCAGTGTACTTTTCTTTTCTTGTAGCCAATCTGCTTCAGAGTTTGACATTTTCTGAAATGCTTTTCTGTTCACCACGGTTATACAGAGTGGTTACAGTAACATGCATTTCTCGCCGCTCTTATTTGGTTAGGGAGTAATGCATGTCAAGCGGAGCCAGCCGGCCGCGTTGTTTACACATGCGATCAGCTGGTTGCTGGTAGTTAAGCATGCTTTAACTACAGCCTCCCAAATTTCCCTCAGGGGATTATTAAAGTCATCTATCTATATAATCTACCCTAAGCCTCCCGTTAATTCAAACCTTCTGCCCGTTCTCCTCATCATCCCACTCATCTAAACAGCCAATTCACATCACTGAGATCACATTTCCCACCTATTCTGGGGTTTAATGTGAACATTATAGAATAAATTCACCCCCAGCTCTAATTTTAGCATGAAAACAAATATACTTTTAAAGTGGGCGGGGCCTGAGAGGAAGGGCGTGGCACTGCTGTGACTCATGAGTCGGATATCAATCAGCATATAATCGAAAAGGAGAAATTGTTAGCATTCTTGATTTTTTTTATTTACGTTTCATGATGTTGAGACGTTCCAAGCGGGGGTCTCTATATGAATGCTGAGATTGCGCTATGAGCCCCTTTCAACCCAGAAAATGGATTTTTAAAAAAAAAATAAAAAACACCAGCATTGATGTGTTTCATCACAATACATTTGTACACAGCTAAAATAATAATAATAACAACAACAACAACTTGGCAGTACGTCTTTAAATAAAGATCTTAGCCTGTATGCACTTACAGAACATGCTGCTGTTAAATGATCGACTGACTGCATGAACGAGCAGGTGTACACGTGTTCCAAGTGCCCACGAGAGTAAATATTTACATTTAAACATAAAACTAAATGAACTGTAAAGATCAACACTGGGGAAAATGGGAAATAGTCTCACACACACACACACACACACACACACACACACACACACACACACACACACACACAGGCACACTTCAGCTACCTTCGTAAGGTATCCTTCGAGACAGCACTTCCCACATGATGATGGCATAACTGAAAGAGGAAGCAGAGTACAGCGGAGTGAACGGGTTGAAGCGTTGCCTCACGGGAATCCCCTTACAGGAATCAAAACTCTCACTTCAGTCCAGTCCAGTGATTTCAACAGGCCCCTTTTGACTAATCTGGGACAAATCAGTGAGGAACATAACACTCATTCTGTTCAGAGGCTGAATTCTCATAATAGAGCTACAGCTTCCCGGAAGAAACCCAATGAGAAACGGGGAAGTCTGCGCAGGTGTGTCGGTTAATGCGGCATTGTTCGGCGCTCTCTGTTCGGGGAAAGATCACAAAGCACAGCAAGAATGTCTTCGCATCAGAGATCTGCGACACACCCACTTGCTATAGGCAGTAATGGATACAGAAATGTTAGTGCATGTAGGAATGTAGATACTTTAAAAAACCTTTTTACCTTTATAGCAATTGAACACCTAAGGTAGTGGTTAGCACGCCTGCCGTACAGTAAGAAGCTCCTGGGTTTAAGTCCCAGGCTCCGCAAGGGCGTTTCTGTGTAAAGTTTGCATATTCGGCGCGTGCTTGTGTGGGTTTCCTTTTTTTCGGGTACTCCAGTTTCCTCCCACAGTCCGATAACAGGCTATTTGGCTGCTCCAAATTGCCCCTAGGTATGTGTGGTGCCCTGCGATGAACAGGCGAGCTGTGCAGGGTGTACCCAGCCTTCGCCCAGAGTCGGCTGAGAAAGGCTCCAACCTCCCCACGACCCTAATAGGAGCAAATGAATGAAGACCAAGGGCTGGCGAAAAATTATTTCTTGTTAGTGAGCAAACACGACAAAGTTTTGGATCTGTTTTTGTTAAAAATATATCTCATTCGTGGGCAACACGTTGGCGCAGTGGTTAGCACGTCCGCCTCACAGCAAGAAGGTGCCCGGCTCGAGTCCCGGGCTCGGGGCATTTCTGTGTGGAGTTTGCATGTTCACCCTGTGCTTGCATGGGTGTCCTCCGGGTACTCCGGTTTCCTCCCACAGTCCAAAAACATGCACAATAGGATGATTGGCTGTTCCAAATCGCCCCTAGGTGTGAATGTGAATAGTTGTGTGTGTGGTGGCCCTACAATGGCCTAGCGAGCTGTCCAGGGTGTACCATGCCCTCACCCAGAGTCGGCTGAGATGAGCACCAGCCTCCCCGCGACCCTAATTAGGATTAAGCGGCTTAGAAAATGAATGAATGAATAATCTTCCTTTGTTAAAAGAACTCTTACACCAAAGCCGTCAAACAATTACTCTTAATGCCTTCGTTATTAAATTACAACATGTACGTTTTAGCCACTTCTTGTTATATTAATGTTGTAGAACAAGTTTGTTCCCTCACCAGCCTGTCTTTCCTTACAAAAAAAATTTATTAATTAAAAAGCAACAACAACGAGATGCTTGTTATTTTACAGAGAAAGCATCAAACGTGAAACAAACCAAAAAAAATAGACCACAGGGGTCGAGACGCTCCCGCCGAAAGGACCATTTCATAATACGCCGATACAGGACAAGCATAGCAGGTTTGAAAGCCCCAGCTTCAGCGCGCGGCAAGTAAACGTCCGGAAACCTAATATACAGTTTTACCTCTGTGACCTTGAAAAGCAGGTCAAGGTCACTCATGCACAAACTCATCCTAGCACTCATAGTAGTGAACCAGCATACCAAGTTTGAAAGCCGCAGCTTCAGCGTGCGGCAAGTAAATGTCCGGAAACCAAAGTGTGACGGACAGACGGACGGACGAAACCCATTCCTATAGCGCCCGATAGGCGGGAGCTAAAAATCCTCCATCCTGAAAAAACCCAGACTCTGGAGAATCCTTCTAAAGTAAAACACCAAGTAAACGCTCTTATCCTGTTTCAGAAACAACATCAACAACATATTCCTAATTATTAAGACTTCTAAACCTCTCAGTCTTCTGACCAATCAGAACTGAGTATGGTTTTAAAAGTGATGATATACAGAACATTATACACACACACCCCCCCCAAAAAAAAAAAAAAAAAATAATTGCATATCCTAATATTTTGTTGGAACACCTTTATTCTTGATTACAGCACATTACTGCCATGGCTTTGTTGCTTCAGTTGGTCAGGTAGAGGCTCAGCAACACTATGTGGCGATAAAATGAATGTACTGAATGAGCAGGTTATCCCATCAATGGACTTTTCCTTCCCTGATTGCATGGATATGCTGTAAAATTAGGGCTCAAATAATGAGCGAGTGGTTCAGGGAGCATGAGGAATCATTTTCACATATGTATTGGCACCCCAGAGTCCCGGCCTTAACCCTATTGAAAGTCTTTGGGATGTGCTGGAGAAGACTTTATGGAGTGGTTTGATTTTCCTCGTTATCAATTCAGGATGTCGATGAAAAAATTAACCCTTTGAAATAAATGTTAGCAACAGCACAACATATATTTCCATCCAAAGGGTTCATTTTTTTTTTTTTTTTGAGGCCGGGCACTATGTGATAAAAAGAATCAGAGAATAAAATCAGACCTGTACATGTCCTGTTTGACATCCGCCCTCCGAGTCTTGTTGGGTTCGTATTCTTCGGGAGGCATATAGATGACGGTGCCGCCCATCTCGGCCGGTTTTGATCCGGAACCTTTGCTAATTGAGATCTGACGCCATTTTGACAACCCAAAGTCGGCTATCTGAGAAGGAACAACAACAACAACCCCAAAAAAAATTGTCAAAGTCACTGCATGTGGTCAAGAAATAATATTTATATTAAGAGTCTGAGTTGTTCTGGTTTCTTGGGATTGGTGACGTTCGAGGAGAAAAAAATGAGGTTTCGAAAAGGTTGCATGCCAGTCATTAATATTTTTTGTATGGTGATAAGACTGGTTATTAATTAACTTTCCTTCCTTCAAAGTATTCATTGGTAAATGTACTCAGTCGGCCCGAGGCCTGTCTAGACCAGAGCTTTCTAGAAATGCTTATTTACAGAGAATCCTGCAATATATCGACTCACATTCCAACGCCGTACAGTAAGCACAAGTCGATGAAAAAAAGAAGGGAAGCGGTCCAATGAAACAACAACTGTTAAACCAGTTCCCTCCTGCTGGCAAGTTGCAAAATTGAGGAAGCTGTGGTGAAAAAGGCAAAAGCCTCTGGCAAGCTCCGGTCCTGCGGTTAAGACAAAGCTTACAAACCTTCACATGATACTCGCCGTCCAGAAGAATGTTCTGCGTTTTCAGGTCATGATGGAGCAGCGGAGGAGTCATGTTATGAAGAAAGTTGACACCCAGAGCGATTTCATAGAGAATACGCAGTCTGAGAGGCCACGCCACCACTGGATACATGTTTTTCTGAAAGAACAGAGTGTGAAAAAGATAAAGAAAGTTACAACAACCATAAGATATGAAGCAACTCCAGCAATACCTTCTGTCCTTATGACAAAACATGAATAACACCTAGGACTTTTTATTTTGTGGGCTGAGCCATAAGGAAGGCTTTAATTGAAACCAGTAAGGTTAAAGAGGTGATGTCATCGCCTAAATATCATGATTGGTGGTATCAAGCCAGACAATCATTCATATAGACAGAAATTTGGTTTATGAAGGGTATTAGACACGAATTTGGTTCATGCATTAAGTTTGTTAGGGGTTTGCAATGCGATCTCAACTCATTCATTTTCTGAAGCGCTTAATTCTAATTAGGGTCGCGGGGAGGCTGGCGCCCATCTCAGCCAACTCTGGGCGA
>JBCNYH010000011.1:22313407-22327201 GCA_039654325.1 Tandanus tandanus | reverse complement strand
GGCGAGGGCAGGGTACACCCTGGACAGCTCGCCAGGCCATCGCAGGGCAGAAACACGCTGACGGCTATGCAGCCTACACTTTACGAAAATCAGCAATGGTTCTTTTACATCCCTCCCCGTTTACCCAGGCTTGGGTTGCCATAACTGCATGGCTGGGCGGAACCACTCACACTCACATTCACACCTAGGGGCAAACTAGAATATCCAATTAGCCTCATCTGAAGGTCTTTGAACTGTGGGAGAAAACTTTTTTAGGTAGATTTTATCCTACAGGAACTTTATCGACTGCTCCCAAGATGCTTCAAAGCACATTACATAAGGAGCTACTGGTATGACAGATTCGGACATTGTCACTTGGCAGACCAGCTTAGTTAAATCTTATTTAAACAACTGAGCAGTTATGGTTAAGAACCTTGCTCAATGGCCCAACAGTGGCAGCTTGCCCAGCCTTCTGATCAGTAACCCAGAGCCTTAACCACTGATCCAGCACGGGACGAGACCAATAATCCCAAAAATACTCTGGTAGGAATTCCGTCACCCCTCTACTTTCGCATGTAAAAGCCCTCCAGATTGGATACACCTTTAGGCAACCAAAGCCTCTTTTTCTGGTCTAGCAGGCTTAACGTTCAAGAGCTCTCGTTATGATCTCATGATCAAACCCTTCAGGACTTGGACTAGATATCTTTGCAGAAGGTAAAATCCTGAACCTTGAGATGGATCCTCCAGTCCATTCCAAGCTTCTATTCATGAGGAGTTCATAATCTGAGTCATCGTACATGACTCAAGACCTTCTGGTCCAAGTGGGTTAGAGTTAACAAACTTCCTATCCAGGATCCTACAAAATTAGGCACCAGACAGAACCAGAAGCAGAAGTTCCTACCTCATGTAGAAGCTCATCCAGAGAGCCATTGGTCATGAACTCGGTGACGATGCAGAAGAACTCGGGTTCGTTGCACACTCCGAAGATCTGGATGATGTGGTTGAACCTGGCCTTGTGAAGGACCTCAGCTTCTTTCAGTAAGCAATTCCTTTCTCTGCGAAAGAAGTGTACAGTGATTAGGGACGATGGGATTCCCCTGCTGCTTGGGCTACGGCCAACCCGTTTATTCAGAGTCTATGAAAGTGACAGTGCTGCTCTTCATTTCACTTTCATTTTCTCATTGGTCTTCCTCAGTTTCTCAGATTTTCCACAACTGGTGTCAGGAATGAAACAAAAAGTGCACTGTGTTACAAAGTGCCAACACCTACCAAAATTACCTAATAAACATCCCCTACAACAATTAGCACTTCACAAGTATGCTAGCCAAAAACTACCGACACTGATGCTGATACACACAACCAATAAAAACCTTCTGACCAATCAGGATCAAGAACACAGGATGTCATTCATGGACCAGAACCAAAACTGGACTCCAGAATTCAAAATAGAACCCATACTCTACACGTGATATAAAATGTATTAGCAATGAACATGGTCTTATCTGGATCAAGGGTATTTTAAGCCTTATATACACAGTACTCCAAGCAAAAACTCATCATTCATAGAAAATATGATCTCACTTCCTTCAGTGGTGGAAGGAAATACCTGGAGTTTGTGAAAAGGTTCAGAAGCTCCACTTTCTTCCCAGCCAACATCCTATAAATTCCAGCGCCTCCCTTTCTCTCTCCTGAAGATAGGTTTGGCTCCCACTACATCCCATGCTAACTATCTATCATTCAACACCTCCTACACAGTGATATTTACTGTCGAGGAGCAAAGTTCTAGAATTCCTACCTTTCTTCATCAACACTTCGTGCCTGAGTAAACTCTTTAAACACTACCCATTCAAGGGATTAAAACTCTGAAGTTGGACAACATAAAAATATAAGGATTACATTACATTTATAGCCTTTGACAAACACCCTTATCCCGACTGATTCCCGACTGAGGTTAAGGCCCTTGCTCATGGACCCAGGAGGGGTAGCTTGGTGGTACTGAGTTGAACCCCCAACCCTTTGCTCAGTAACCCGGAATCCTAACCACCACTGCCCCATTAGGATTAAGATAAAGGCCCCCCCAAAAAAAAAATAAAAATAAATAAATAATAAAAAAGGTACAGCATAAAACCATACAGATTAGAGCTGTAAAGTAATACCAATTAAAATCGTAAAAACAGACGGATTATAATCATAAAGTTATAAAATTGCAAAGTTATAAGGCATAAAAAAAACATACGGATTACAACCATGAAGTTGTGCAGATTAAAAACGTAATGTCGTACAGATTATAAGGTCGTAGGGGATTATTTTCATAAATCATGCAGCGTAAAAACATCCAGATTAAAATCATGGAATCGTATGGACTGAAATCGTTAAAACACAGTGTAAAAACATTCAAATTAGAACCATACATTTCCTGGGGATTAAAATTAAACATTTGTAAGGTATAGAAACAGAGATTAGAACCATGAAAAAGTACGGGATTAAAACTGTAAAAATATGCAGGTTAGAAAGCCATACAGGATTATTATCGTAAAATTAACAAAAAAGCCATACGGGATTATTATCATAAAGTCAACGATAAAGCCATACGGGATTATTATCGTAAAATCAACGATAAAGCCATACGGGATTATTATCGTAAAATCAACGATAAAGCCATACGGGATTATTATCATAAAATCAACAAAAAAGCCATACGGGATTATTATCGTAAAATCAACGATAAAGCCATTCGGGATTATTATCGTAAAATCAACGATAAAGCCATACAGGATTATTATCGTAAAATCAACGATAAAGCCATTCGGGATTATTAGCGTAAAGTCAACAAAAAAGCCATACGGGATTATTATCGTAAAGTCAACAAAAAAGCCATACGGGATTATTATCGTAAAATCAACGATAAAGCCATACGGGATTATTATCGTAAAATCAACGATAAAGCCATACGGGATTATTATCATAAAATCAACGATAAAGCCATACGGGATTATTATCGTAAAATCAACGATAAAGCATTACGGGATTATTATCGTAAAATCAACGATAAAGCATTACGGGATTATTATCGTAAAGTCAATGATATAGTAATACGGGATTGATATTGTAGAGGCAACGATAAAACCATACGAGATTATTATTGTAAAATCAATAGTAAGGCCATATGGGATTATTATCATAAAGTCAGTGATAAAGCCATATCGTATTATTATCATCATCATAAAGTCAGTGATAAAGCTATACAGGATTATGATCACAAAAGTGCACAGCATAAAAACATACAGATTAAAACCATAAATTCACTGGGGATTAGAATCTTAAAAAATTGTACGGAATAAAATAAAAGGCCAGTGGTGGCTTAGTGGTTAAGGTCAGTGGTTCAATCCCCACTTTCGGCATTGTCAGGCCCTTGAGCGAGGCCCTTAACCCTCAATTGCTCAGTTGTATAAAAATGATAATTGTAAGTCACTCTGGTGCTGCAAATGTAAATGATACAGATTAGAACCATGAGATCATAGGGATTAAAAGCTTAGTGTCATACAGCATGAAAACATATAGGCTAGATTATAAAGTGTAGAAACATATAGATTACAACCATAAATTCAGTGGGGATTAAAATCGTAAGGCATAAAAGCAGAGATTAGAACAATCAGATCGTTCGGGATTAAAATCGTAAAAGCACACAGCGGATGAAAAGAAAAAAAGACACACGGAGCATTACAACCATGAGACTGTCGGCATTAAAACATAAAAAGACTGGGATTAGAATCTTAAAATCGTTCGGGATTAAACGGTACAGATTAAAAGTGTAAAGTCGGGTTGTGTTTGATTCGAGGTAGCAGCAGGAGGTTAGGATACAGCGTTACATTGTAACACATTTCATCCAAACTTAAACAGTATTTAAAAACAATCACAAAGAAAAACACACACACACACACACACACACACGCGCGCGCGTAGAAGTTTGGTACCTTTCCCCGACAGGAGAGTCCAGTTTTAAGCACTTAATGGCGACGGTGGTGCGCCAGTCGCTGTGCTGCGCCCGGAACACGGTGCCGAAGCCGCCTTTGCTGATGTAGTGCAGGTCGGTGAGTTTGCGGTACGGGATCACCGGTAGTGTGCTGGTCAGACTGCACAGATTCACACACCCCGCCTGATCCATGCTGATCGGTGATCGGTGCTCAGAGAGACACCGGCATTCCGCCTGGAACACAAACCCTGAGTCACTCCGAGAGTGAGACACACACACACACAGAGAGAGAGAGAGAGAGAGAGAGAGAGACACACAGAGGGAACGGAAGGACAGATCAGGACTTCAGCCACACTTTCAAACCAATCTGCGTTACACTCCTTCCTCTTCCTCCACCGTTCCCACCCTCCTCCTCTTCCTCCTCCACCTCCCTCGATCCCCAGAATAAAACCCCCGCAGCACTGTCTTTACACAATCAGCTCCAAAATAACTCTTCTCCACCCACACTGTTACTGATCTCACTCCTGCAACCACACCCCGACGTCAACCAGACGCTCTCTAAAGGCGCGCGACTGCCCAAAATCAGGGTTTAAAGGGTTTTTCGCAGGTGCGCATTTACGCATGAAACAGACCCCACACGTTCCGAGCGCACCGCTGCTGCGTTATTATTCTTTCTTCCCCTACCCGTATTCCGGAAGACCCCGCCCCTCCTGGCACGTGATTGGCTAGTAGTTTTATACAGAATAACATCCCATTGCTCCTAAAAAATATCTATCATCATCATCATCATCATCATTATTATTACTATTTAAACATATAAATATTAATTATTATATTCTTCTATGATTAAATTAAATTAAATATATCTAAGCCGCTTAATCCTAATTAGATCACGGGGAGGCTGGTTCCCATCTCAGCCGACTCTGGGAAAGGCTGGGCACACCCTGAACAGCTCGCCAGACCATTATGCAGGGTCAACACACATACAACCCATTCACACTCACTCTCACTCTCACACCTAGGGGCAATCTGGAACCGCCAATCAGTGTACTCTGCATGTTTTTGGACGGTGGGAGGAAACTGGAGTACCCAGAGGAAACCCACGCAAGCACGGGGAGGACACGGGGAGATTTCCCCTAAGCCCGGGAATCGAACCCGGGACCTTTGTGCTGTGAGGTGAACGTGCTAACCACTGCGCTACCGTGCCGCCCTTTCAAACAAATAAAAAAAATGAATAGAATAAATTCGGTGTTTCAATTTTATTTAGATATTAAACTAAAACCCAATACACAGTGGCACGGTGGCGTAGTGGTTAGCAGTGTGAGTTAGTGGTCTACCTCCCAGCAAGGGTTTGAGTCTCGGGCTCGGCTAAGGCGTTTCTGTACGGGGTTTTCAGTTCTTCATGTGTTTGTGTGGGTTTCCCCAGGGACTCTGGTTTCCTCCCACAGTCAAGACATGGATGTTTGGCTAAGCTAATTGGCTGTTCCAAATTGTCCCTAAGTAAGAGCGTGAATGGTTGTGTGTGTGCTGCCCTGCAATGGACTGGTGAGCTATTCAGTGTGTACTCTGCCTTCGCCCAGTGTCGGCTGAGATGTCCCTGTGACTCTAGTAGAATTGAAACGAAGTTTGCCAAATGAATGAATAAATGAATGAAAGAAAAAAAACCAAACCAAAACAAAGTATTGTAGTTTTTATGGTTGTTGTTGTTGTTTTGATTTCCTTTTCAAAATAAAATAATGACCATGCACTGTAGGCATTAACAAACTTTATTAAAATATAAATTAATTTGTGCAGAAACACTATACAGTTATGAATAGGAATTATATATATATATATATATAATAAAGCTTTTTATAAATTGAGTATTTCTACTAAACTATATTTTTATTAAATTATATGTTCTAATAAGCTTTATTAATCCTGTATATACATTTCTCTACATATTTTTCTATAAACATTTAGAGCTGTCTATAATAACAAACTATTAATTATAAGTTTAAATGATAGCGGGCTCATATTTTGGTTACTATAGTGATGTGAATGACATCTTTACCTGTCCAATCACTTATGAGGCGGGGTTATACTACTAGCCAATTAGAGTGCTGGAAGCGGAATATTTTCTTCCGGGTTTAATAACTAAGCGTGCCTATTCAGGAAATCATTTTAAAAGATTTAAAAAAAAAAAAACAAAAAAACAAAACAAAACAAAAAAAAACCTTTAATAACTGTTTATTCTTGGTTTAGAAAACTGTAGATATATAATTCTCCTGATTATATTTTATTTGATTATAAGATTATAATACAATAATAGCCTATAGTCTGAGTTCACATGGCCTTCTGGATATTATTTTAAAATAAATACATTTCTGGATATGTAAAGTCGTTAACCCACAGAGCCTGAGGCGTAATCATGTGATAATGAAAAGTTAAATCAGTCAATCCAGGCTTACTGCCAAGAAATCTGGGAATTCCCATGATGTCATAGGTTTAGAATGGGTTTCTGAGAAACTCTCAGACATAATAGTGTCTAATCTGATTTAGTACATCAGGTCCAGGAATCTAAGGAATATTACACAGAATTTATTATTTCCCCCAATAGTATAACATACAGTACATCACAGTGTAGATAGTTTATTATTATTATTATTATTATTATTATTATATTATTGTTTGAGGTGAAAATGGGAACGTGCGTATTCAGCTCAAAAGAATAAAACTGTTCACTGAACATGCAGCAAAGGTTTCTAACTATATATGGTAATTATTGGCAAAAAAACAAAGTCCTGATTCTATATCAGATTAAAAATCAGCTTGCCTAGGACTGAAGCCTACACCGTAATGTTTATACCCTGTATGTATGTAGAGTCATTTATTAATTAATTTGCCGAACCACTTAATACAACAATGGTCACAAGGAAGGTGGAGACTGTCTCAACTCAGAAGAGCCAATTTCCCCAATGTGCATGTCTTTGGACTGTGGGAGGAAACCAAAGTATCCAGAGGAAACCCATGCAAGCATGGAGATAACATGCAAACTACCCAGAGAAATGATCTCACCAAGCACCGTGACGCCCTTATGTAAGATAATATATTTTGCAGAATGGATTGGTAGAATTCAGAGTGAAAACTTTTTCATTCTTTTGTGTGTGTGTGTGTGTGTGTGTGTGTGTGTCCAAAATGCTCCCCTTTGGTTTTGCAACGTATTTTGTTCCAAAGGTAATCAGCAGGGGGAGTGATTGCAGCATTTTTAAATCGAACACCCTAACATGAAACAAAACAAAGAATTACAACACTTATAATAAAAAAAATGAATGTAGTTAAATTATATTATATAACAGATACATTCAATAATTGTGGCAAAAAAATACATACAAAAAACATTGATCCTTTAATTAAATTATGATGTGCAAACGTTTTTTTTTTTTAAACAAATGATGTGGGAAAATGTTTAAAATGTATTATGAACAGATTTATGAAAAATATATGAAATTAATAATTATATGGTAATAAATAAGACAGCCTTCTTCAGAGGGTCATTTCATTGTAATTAAATAATTCACTTTGATTTAACTACGAAGAATTTGTTTCTTATCAATAATAAAAGCTTTAAAAAAAACCCATGTTGTTTGTTTTGTTTGTCAGCTTTCCTTATCTCTTTCATGTCTTCCGGCATGATCACGTGGGTACACGCCTTTGCGGTCACTGCTACCCAAATGTGATTGGTTCAACTGGCTGCCTGTCATACGGATGCCCCGCCTTTTGCTGAAATAATTCCATCCAGTGTGTGAGGATGCTCAAACAGTCATCAGCTGATCTGATCTCAGACCAACCTTAACCTTATTATTATTATTATTATTATTATTATTATTTAAAAAAAGGAATCATTTAATGCTGATTGCACCTGATTATCCTTGACTGCTGGTAAGTTTAACATGCTACACAGCTGTTGTGTTGTTACTTATAGCTTTGGATTTTTAAAAACATGTATTCTGTAAGTCATTTTTATAAAATCTTACCTGATCATTGTTTGAGCTCTCTAAGAAATAAGTAGCCTACAAAGATCCTGATATATCTAATCCTCATGTGACTCTCTCTCTCTCTCTCTCTCTCTCTCTCTCTCTCTCTCTCTCTCTCTCTCTCTCTCTCTCTCTCTTTAAATCATTTTCTTCTTTTAAATTGTAAGCTTTCATCCTATGGAGAGCTCCCTGTCTGGACAGACTACCCACTCGCACAGGAGAACCTCATCCCTGGGGAATCTTTCAGATCATGTCAGGAAAGAGAGTGGGAAGAAAACCAGTACCGATGATAGACCACTGGCACCAACCTTACTAGGTTATGAAATCATGGAGGAAAGGGCAAAGTTTACGGTACGCCTTTAAAAAAAACCCTATTGCTCTTTATTGCTGTAGTTTGATTGATCAGAATATACATAGCATATTATAGCATCAACCCAGATGAGGCTGGAACGGTGGCGTAGTGGTTAGCATGTCCAACCCACTGCAAGAAGGTCCTGGGTTTGAGTCCTGGGCTTGGCGAAGGGTTCTGTGTGGAGTTTGCATGTTCTCTCCATGCTTGGGTGGGATTCCTCCTGGTACTCTGGTTTCCTCCCACAGTCCAAAGCATGCAAAGTAGGCTTATTTCAGATTAGGCTGTGGTGTGAGTGTGAATGGTTGTGTGCTTGTTGCCCTGCTATGGACTGGTAAGCTGTTCAGGGTGTACCCTGCCTTCGCCCAGTGTCGGCTGAGATAGCCGTATTAATGCTGTCCGGAAATTAGTGCTCATAGAAGATCGAGTGTAAAGTATATGACTAAAGAGGAGTGAGTAATTCCTTCCATGCTAAAACCATCCCTTAAATAATAGAAGTGTCTAGTAGTCACCAGCACATGATGTTAAATAGGCCAAATTTCCTTTATGGCTGTAACAGTGGCTTAAAATCCAACATCCACCCAGGTCTACAAGATCTTGGTAAGGCGAGCGCCGGACGAGAGCTGGGTGATTTTTCGGCGCTACACGGATTTCACCAGACTCAACGACAAGGTTGGGAGGAAGTGATTCGTATCAGGTGACCATAAAGTGAGCCAGGCATTGTCATGGTTTTATAAAGTTCCTCTGTTTTTGTTGTGCTTGTGTGTGTGTGTGTGTGTGTGTGTGTGTGTTTCAGCTCAAAGAGATGTTCCCCAAATTTAAACTCTCTCTGCCGCCCAAACGTCGCTTCAAAGACAACTACGACATGAACTTCCTGGAGGAAAGACAAGTTGGCTTGCAGGCTTTCCTTCAGAATCTGGTCACTCAAAAAGACCTGACTAAGAGGTACTGTAGGTTAAAACGTGCCGCTGCTAAAAACAGATCCATGTCATTTGTGTCTTTTTATAAAAACTTTCCAGGTGCTTCCACCAGGGGGTACTGTTAGATCTTTGTTCGACTTATCCGCAACCCTTGCCGATTTCTGTCGAAATAATGCCTCGGGTAGTGGGAGCGCAATGTTGGAGCTGGGGTGGGGCATTCAGAGCTCCTTGGCCTCTTCCGGTGGATATTGCTGAGGGTTTCCACATAGACACCCTTTAATGGTGGTACATCTCTCTGGTTTCCCCCGAGTGGCCACCATGTTGGTTCTCAGGCTCACTGCTGTTTATAAATTAATAAATGAGCATGGTACTAAGCGTTACCTCATCTTGAAATATTTACTTTAATGCAAAATGTTTACATTTGCATACAGGAAGTTTAAATAAATGTTATTATACATACTCTGCCAAAATGGCACTTAGTACACGCAAGTTGTTATTCAATTAGCGGAACCCACCAAGAATAGCTAAGGGAGTCCCGAACGCTATAGGGCTGATAATGCTGATCTCTGATATGGGTCACAGTGGGTCAAATCATTCATTCTGTAGCAGTTTTAAATTAAAAAATTTTCTTGAATTTTATTTTTTTATAGCTAACACCACTGACAGCCTAGCTAGCGTTAGCTAACAATGTCCGTATTGTTTAACCTTTAAAAGGGTGGTTAAAGCTGTTTAGTATATACTACATGGAAATGGCGCGGCATTGTGGCGCAGTGGTTAGAACGTCCGCCTCACAGCAAGAAGGTCCTGGGTTCGGTTCACGGGCTCGGGCCGTTTCTGTGTGGAATTTGCATGTTCTCCCTGTGCTTGCATGGGTTTCCTCTGGGTACTCCGGTTTCCTCCCACAGTCCAAAAAACATGCACAGTAGGCTAACTGGTTGTTCCAAATCGTCCCTAGGTGTGAGTGTGAGTGTGAGTGTGAATGGTTGTGTGTGTGTTGCCCTGCGATTGCCTGGCGAGCTGTTCAGGGTGTACCCCGCCCTCGTCGGCTGAGCTGGGCGCCAGCTTCCCCGCGACCCTAATTATGATTAAGCAGCTTAGAAAATGAATGAATGAACACTTGGAAACGGTGCAGTCTGATTGGTTGGTTATCTTGGGATTATAACTCGAGATATTGCTAAAATCAAAACGGTGGACAAGCTCTCACGGTTTGATTTTGAAATATGAAGAAAGCTGCACAATTTGACCTTTAAAAAATATCGAATTTAAAAATGATAGTACTGAATTAAAAAATGGGCAGAACGATGGCATAGTGGTTAGCACGTCCGCCTCACAACAAGAAGGTCCTGGGTTCGAGTCCTGGGCTCGGCGAGATTGTTTCTGTGTGGCGTTTGTATGTTCTCCAGATGCCTCCGTGGGTTTTCTCCGGGGGCTCCGGTTTCTACCCACAGTCCAAAGAGAAGCACATTGTGCAAATTGGTTGTTCCAAATTGCCCCCTAGGTGTAAGTGCGGAGGGGTTGTGTGTGTGCGTGGCCTTGTGATGGACTGGTGAGTTGTTCAGGGTGTACCCCACCGTCGTCCACGGTTGGCTAAGCTCCCCTAATAGGATTAAGTGGTTCGGAAAATGAATCCGAAGGTAAAAATAATTCTACTGCTACGGCTAATGAAACGTTGTGTAGCATCAATCTGTTTTACTTAGCCGTATAAATATAGTGAGGTTTAGTGAAAGAGAAAAAATGTACGTTGGAGAATTTTGACTTGATCCTTTTGCCTTGAAGGGATTCCTGTTTGCCAGATGAATAAATGGAAATGCACTGTACGCCCTTCTTTGTTGTCCTAGTGACCTAGTGAGAGGGTTCCTGTGCTTGGATGACCCACCCGGTCCCTTCGATAGTCTGGAAGAGAGCAAGGTTAGAGCCTTTTCATCCTGTTATATGACGTTTTGCTTAGGTTTGGCATCGGGTTCTCACGCTCTGACCTCACGCTACAGGCCTACTGCGAGACCCTGGAGGAGACAAATCACCGGCTGCAAAGGGAGCTGCTGGATAAGCAGCAGGAAATCCAGTCTCTTAGACGAATCTTGAAGGATCGAGAGCTCCACATCAGCGGGTTGAAGAAAACCAAGAAGTAATGGCACTGAGATCATGTGACTTTTATTATTATGCTAACTCTGCCCTGTTTAGGCTGTTCGTCAGTTCAAGAGAAGCTTTTATTATTATTTTTTTCTCTCGCATTGTTACTGAAATCAGGTGTATGCTCTTGTGGTTCACAGCAGCATCTGCACCAAGTTAAGCGAAGTCCATGCAGTAAAGGTAGACACTCGTACAGGGTCGGAAATTGAAGCCGCGAGGACAGACGACGCTAGCAACCCATACAGCAGGTGAACATTCTTTGGAATTTCTGCTAATGCACATATTTGTAGCAGATAATTTATACCAAAACACACCTAATTTCGTGATCTAACAGGAGTATGCTAACGTTTGTATAGTAGCAGCTCATTCACAGGTAGTTGTAGGAAGGAAGCTTAGCATACCGTATAACCAAAACATACTGTATAATTATTGATATCGTAGCACTTTATTTAATTATTTAAAATTATGTATTTAAAAATAGCTTTATTTTATTTTATATTGTTTCAAATAATTACAAATATCAGTGAAATTATTGGTAAAGTTATGTGAATTTAAAGTATTCTGACCGTCAACAGTAAAGTTTTCAGGGTTTTCGAGCTGTGTTGGCTTCCAACGGCTCCATTTTGAGATCTTAAAGCAAGGTGGTCTCACCAAGATGGCTGACACTTGGCTTCAAAATTGAAACCCTAATGTGGCTACTGATTGGTTGAAGTCAAAGCCTGCATCCACGCCGGCCCTTTGCGGATAATATCGGACATCCCTGGTGTAGGTCAATCAGTAAGTGATGATGTCACTGAGTGTGTAGGTCATGTGACAACCTGGCAGATCATCGTGACAGATGAACATGGAGTCCACCCCCCCAGTAGAGCAATGCTAACCCATTATATGGGACATCCCACAACTAGAGTTCAACATAATGGACGCCTTGAGAATTTCCATGCTAATCATATACATAGATCAATATACGAATTGTTCACATTGGATATTTCCCCCCATGAACATGTCATATATATGTTTCTTAGAAAGAAAAATAAAGTAATTTTTATTTGCCTCCCCAGTCTGGAGCTCCAGCTGGCCAAGAGAAGCTACACAGCTTGTTGGAGCGGTTCGGCGTCAGAACACTGCGAATGTCCAAACTTCCCCAGATCACTATATCTCAAGGACCAGGTTTAAAAACTTCCATCATCTGCAAAGAAAGACATGTCAGGTTTCTTGGAATTGAGCCCGAAACACCTGGAGCGAACAGAATCTCTGCTGATATTTACAAGCACGACTGTGTGGGGTTTTTTTTCTTTTCACAGCAGAAATATTTCAGAGTAGTTTAACCAGCTGGGTTGAGAAAGATCAGAACTCATGGTGTCTTTGACATTACAGAATGCAGATTTTGAGCAGTGCCTTTAAAGCTCAAAACTTGCCAAAAAAAAACAACACCACATTTTTAGGAGTGCACATCTGGAGTGGACTTGTGACATCATTAAGAAGTGTGTTTTATTGTATTGTTTTGAGCCATTGGCTGGAGTTGGACTGCTCATGTGTGCACACTTATTAACCTATTACTATAAAAGTGTATTATCATTATTATTATTATTATTATTATTATTAATAAAATAATTAATAATTAATTATATGCTATGTGATTATTGAATTTAAATGAATTGCATACACACATTTTTGCAAATAAACTAATTAATGTACACTGACAGTCATTAAAAACTTTGAGACCATCATTTTCGAAATCATTTTGATTCTGGTACCCAAAACTGGATTTTTGTAATATAGACAATTTGTTTAGCATGTCGGCTTCAAAAAACAAGAAAAGAAAATGTCACCTGCCAAAATGAAAGTCACGCCAATCAGTATTACAGGCGGTGATTTGCGGTGATACAGTATGGCCAAATCGGCTCTGCAAGTGATACGACCGGATGTAGCGATCCTGTTCGGTAGTCGTCATTCTCTCTCGCCCTGGACGTGGCCTGTCATCAACTGACCCTGTCATGTTGTGGCAGTCAATCGGGTTTCTGATGGTATGTTGTGTACAGCCCATACGCCTCGCTACCTCACTGTAGCTCAACCTGGCCTCCACCATACCGATCGCCCAGAGACGCCGTTCACGTGATGGAAGTGGCGTTATGACGTGCACTAGACTACAAATAGTGGACATTTTTGAGCCTTTATATAAGCCTTGCAAACTACTCCTCAAATTGTGCAGATACACATTGTGTTTTGCTCAAACTGCATTTGGTCCACCATTGCAAAGTGATCTACACATCTGCAATGAAGCATGACAAAATGACAACTCATAATTTTCTCAAGTGCCCGAGTACTATCATCAATAAAGCCACAGGGTATATATACTCCGAGACGGAGAAAACAAGCACCAAAAAAAACAAAAAAAAAAAAAAAAAAAAAAAAAAGAACGCCAACTCT
>JBCNYH010000011.1:22236860-22255009 GCA_039654325.1 Tandanus tandanus | reverse complement strand
TTTATATCATGGTGTGCACATAAAACAGTGTATTGTTTTACTTATTGGAAAGATTCAACCCTCTCTGCAGGGTGGTATCAATTGTGGACCCCCCTCAAACTTTTACTAAACCAGCATACAGTTATAGATTGTGTAGTTTTGCCATACCTGTGACTTGGTATCAAAGCCAAATGGGACGTAAGGTTGTAGAGAAGAGATGTTATGGTGAACATTAACCATCAGACCAGTGCTAAGAAAGAAATAAAAGGCAATAGTAAGCATATTCCGATATGACAACTTTGGATATTATGCACCATGAGGTGTACTGAACCTGGACGTTAGGTGGCTTCCCAGGATCTTAAGTATTAATGACATGGTTCCTTGGTTTTCTGGCAGAATGTGGACGGAATCTGACAGATTACTAGCCTGAATCTCCGTCTAGTTGCACAAAGAACGGGTTAACATCTACGTAATTAAAGTATATGGCTTTCAGTTGAACTAGCCAGAGAAAGCGTTCATACTCGCAGGGCCTGATCCAGCGCCTCTGAGTAGCAGTAGCTCAGCAGGTGGTCCGGGCCGATCCTCCCCATGCAGTTCACCTGTTAAAACAAGCCGTAGGTCCGTTCAGTTTGTATTCTTTGTAGGAGATGAACATGGAATCAGAGGCATTTCCTTCAAACAACAATGGAACCAACTGACTCAGAGCGCAAGGGTCTAGCAAAGAGGCCAGGAAGTTCTGCTGGTTATTCCTTTAACAAATGATTGACGTTAAATCATGGCAGTCAATACCACCAGGAAACAAATGGGAAAATGATTTCCAGATTTCCAGAAAATACCACTGAAATTGAGGTGAGGTACTAAATCGAGCACTAACCAGTAAGCCCCCAGTTGTTTTCGTAGAGTTCTGCAGTCTTCTCTGCAGTCTGAGCTTAAGTTCTTGCGCTCCAGAATGGAGGACAAGCTCAGCCGATAGACCACTTTCACTCTTTTTCACATCCACCAAAGCGCCGGTTGTATTGGGGAGTCCTGCGCCAATGGAAGTGTACAAAATAGTCAATATAAGTGTGTAAGAGTGTAAAAGTGATGTCACCAATAATTTCCCCTTGAGTACCATAGTCCATCCATTCATCCACCCATCAATCCATTATCTATACCACCTGTCCTTTAGGGTCGCAGGTAAGAGACAGGGTAAACCCTGAACAGGTCACCAGTCTATTGTAGGGCCAGTTGACCCAATGTGTGGGTCTTTGGATTGTGGGAGGAGCCTGGAGTACCAAGAGGAAACCCACACAAGCATGTGAAGATGCAAAGGCAAGCCCTTGGCTGGGATTCAAACCCTGAACCTTCTCATGCTACCCACTGAGCCACTATGCACCTTGAAAGACACTCAAAGATGGTGAGAAAACAGAAATATATATATTTAATATATAAAAAATAATTTTTGAAAAAGGATGTGAGTGTACCTATTAAGAGCAGCCAAGGAAATGAGTGGGTGAGTTGAGCATGGAGGCCGTTCTCGCCATGCTGTATAAAGGTCCTGCTAATGTTCATGCACAGTGACTGCTCCTGGGCCAGGACACAAATCCAAGCACTTTCAGACTCATTTAATCCCTGTTTAAACCTAGAGTTCTGGTGTCTCATCTCCATACGATATACAGCATGGTCTACTGATAATCTCAGATTTCCTAGAGAACATAAGACAAAGTAGCAGTGATCTGGATTAAGCAGGATATAAATACATAAAAAAGCACTAATAGGAAAATAATCAATGATGGAGTGGTGTGAAAAAATTACCTCGCCAAAGTTGATTATTTCACAGCAATAACACAACCCAGTGAGCTTTATTTATCTTATCCAACACTTGCAAACATTCTAATTATTTTTGATAAGCAAAGAATGGTACGTCATTCTTTTTATCTGTCTACATTGAAAGATTTCTGTGGCCTACCCTCAGTCACACCCTTTGCCTGATCCAGCAGCCCTGCCAAGCTGGAGACACGCGGCAATACCGAAACACCAGACAGTGAGACATTCAAATCGCCGAAAAGAGACAAGCGGAGTCCAGGGTTTTGCGTTAGAGCTGCGTTCAGCTGAGCCTGACACATCTCGTCGCTCTTTCTCAGTGCGCACAAGACGAAGAACCTGACAAACAAGCAAATATGGGTTTAAATGGTGCAGGGACCAGTAGTTATTCTATCTGTACCCACTGGATATGAGCAATCGTGTGTTCTGATTGGCTAATCTACTGTTAGGATATCACCCCATATACTGTAGAAGCAGTCACAACTCATGCTAAGCTAATCCCTAGCACTGGTTAGCCAGCTGTTCTGTTTATTGTAGACTTATCATGAAAAGAAACAAAATTTGGAACTGAAGTATTTGATGTGAAAAATATTTTAGTTTTCAAAAACTCAACAGTTTTTTTTTTTCACCAAACCTAAATTTATTGGCCTGTTGTGATGCACAGGCCTCCAGTCCTTGGCGTCAACTGATGCCAGGGACCATTAGAGGCTACTGTATGTGCTCTGCCAAACATGGAATTGCGGCTAGCAGGGTAACTTGCTAATGCTAGCCAGCTAGCTCTTCCATTAATTATAGGGTTATTCCACAAAAAGCAACAAAAACTGGAATGAAAATATTTGATTGTAACCTTTTTTTAGAATTTTTTTTTTTTTTTCACCAAACATGACTTTTGAAGTTTTCAGCGTTGCCTGATGCCAGTGACCAAGGAACAGAGAGCATCGTAACCATTCTGGCGAACATGGAAGTGCGGCTAGTGTGTTAGCGTGCTAACCATCTCTTCCGTAAAGTATTTGATAAAAAGAACATACTGTATATTTTTTACATTTCCAAGATTTTAAATAAAATAATAATAATAATAAAATCTATGTTTCTTACAATCCAGTGAGTGTGGATAGAATAAAACAGTTATTCCACTTCCTTCACATCTCGTAAGCTATTGGTTCATATATGATTCGAGGTCATGGAATAATTGTTTAGTACTCTGGTAAATATCAAAAAAGAAATCAATCCATTACTAGAAAGTTAATTTATACTCTACAATAAATTACCTGTCTGAAGAAGAGTTTGCACTGAGTTGAAGATGGAGGTCTGCTATAACTGGTGGAAATAAACTTTGCTGAAAGCTGAGGTTGAAATTGACTGTGCGGATGCCGTTTTGTACAGCATTAGCTAGAGAAATATCCAGCATCGCGTTTATCTTGCCATCAGCCCGCAGATATACGGAACTGCTGAAAAATCCAGAAGGCTTCTTTTCTAGTGTCAAATATGCCTGGAAAAAATTTCACTAGCATTAGCATTAGCATTTTATTGTCATTAGGCTAATAAACTGTATCACATATTCACCTATTTATAAATTTATGATAGTAAAATGTAGCTTTTTACATCATAGTCCTTATCATTGATGACTACATTTCCTTTTGCGAAGTACTGAAATTCTTTACTCGTCCTGTAACTTTGCATCACATCACCATCCAAAGTTACCATGGAGGGAAATTTCATCTGTAATGGAAATAACAGATATCACCTGAATGATTTGATGATTGGACTACCATTTTTTATATACAGATATTATGTTTATGTCAAGAGCGTTTGGAGAGCGCAAACCTCCACCACACCTAGCAATCCCCCATATAAACCAAAAAGGGTCAAAATGTCAAAAATCGTGGAATGGTGCGATATGATTAGTTTACGATCTCGGAATAATAAGCAATTACTGAACGACGTGAAGTATGATATAGAAAATTATTGATTGAGGGGTTGCTATCACCCTCTGAGACCAAATAATTGTCCATGTAATATGAAAGCTGAATATAATCTTCAATAATTATTTTATCATTCATTCAAATTATTTTCCAAGACGCCTGTCACGTTACTATGTTGTGTGCGCCAATCATGCAGTAATCATTCACCTTATCCAATGGCGCAAAACCAAAATTTTTTGATGGTTTTCCACCAATCAGAAGCAAGCAAATGTCTTCAATGAGTAATAATAGACATTATGGACTCTGCAAACTCATGATAATAGTTGAATCAATTAAAAATGAAAAAATAAACCATAAAAATCTCATTTTGGTTTGCTTGTCTTAAGTTCCCGTGTAGTATGTACTAAAATAATTATTTGCTAATTAATGCTTTGTCTCAGCGATTATTAAGCAGCATTCGCCTCCCCTTTGGCGACTGTTATTGAGCTCAAAGGCATATTATTTAAAAAAGGAGGTACTGTATATTTTTTACCTGTAGCAACTGAGTGAGGTTGACTTTGATTGCAACTCCTTGCTGTGAAAAACTTTCACCATAAACTTGGACCTGACCGTGAACTAGCACTTTCTCCTTTTTAGCGATTAGCATCCTCCCTTGCAGCATTTGCGTTGTCTAAGCAATAGCAACAACATCGGTTAAACAATTTCTTGAGTTCTTGAACTATTGTTGCTTTATTAACATGGAACATCAACATGATGTTCAGTGCTTTAGCCTACCTGGTTTTTGTGAATACTTATGCAAATCTCCAAGTCTTGCGGGACATTTTCCAAGTTAAAGGAATTAATCAAGGAGGAACACACCTAAGACCAAGAGCAATGTCTATAAGCAGCAACGCAAAGATTTGCTGCCAATAGCTTTTAAGATTTATATGATTATTACGTACTATAATCTTATAAGAATATGAATGATTCTTATTAATCCAGAGAAAATACTCCTGCACAATCATATAAAGAAAAGCCCTCAATTCTGAAAGGAAAGATAGAAAAGCTAGAACATACATATGGTTGAGATTTCTGGGGTTGATACCCAAGAGTCAGCACATGAATTGCTTTTCTGTTGTCACTGAGCAGCAGCTTTGACTCAAGACTGTAGATTCCATTAGACTGGTCAATGGTGAACGTATTCTGAAGGTGTAGACTTGGTGGAAGGAAAGTAAACGGCTGTCTTTAGAAAGGAATACAGACAAAAGTAGCGGTATGAATCTAATGTATGCAGTAACAGCACATTCTTTGTTTATTTATCATTCATTGCTCATATTCAAGCCATAAAATCATAAAAAAGAACAAACCTGAAGTGGAGAACCCATCGTTTTTGGTACAAGTTCAGGTCCTTCCTTATCTCTTCCACTCTACCACCAATATCCAGCTCAAGATAAGAATTGTTTTGCTCAGACAGAGTCATAGTCATCATCAAGAATCTCCTCTTCAGTTTCTGAAATAAGATGTAATCAAAATGGGTGTCATTACTCAAAAAAAAAAAGGTGTCTGACTTGGTCCCTTTTTTGTCATTTTTTTGTACCTTATCAACAATGTTGAGGCTTGCGGAGATGTTGAGGTTGTGCCTGCCATAGATACTGCACACATCCAGAGTCTTTAACTCTTTTCCATTTCCCAGTGAAATCTCGCCTCTCAAGGTTGGCATCCAAGCTGAGCTGATGGAACATGAGGCGTTAATTCTACGTTTTCCCAGGATGACATAGCCGCCAACCTGGAGGAAAGTAAACCCACATAAGTGACTCTGTCCTGGGTGGATTCTTGAAACACTGTTTGTAATAAGATACAGGATTCTTCATAAATTGGCCATGATGACCTTCAGATAGGTGACTGTTGGTGTGAATAAGTACAAGTGTCCTTCTCTGTCTCTGCCTCTTTCCTTGTAGAGGCCATCCAGCATCAGGTTGCGAATGGTAATCAACTTGCGGGTTGTAATTTCAGAAGTAATTTGGGTTGTGCCTTGCTGGAGTTGTGATAACTTATGGGCCATGTAGACATAAAGCCAAGGTGTGTCCATGTTTAATGACCCTGCATTTAGAAGAAGTGAAGAAGAAAAGCTTGAGAGATGTACACCATGAACATGGAACTTTCAAAAGGCTTTACCAGACCAGTACCTTCCCATTTCCGTAATGAAGCTTTTGCCGACATGTCTTTCCAATGGAGTCCAGCCACTAGAGGAATCTGGTCATTATAATTGACCTTCAGATGGGTGCTCATCTCAGACTGCCTCCTTTTTTGGTGGGAGTACAGGAACTGAGTCCTGCAGTTTAGTCCTTTGTCTGGGATACGTAAGCTAAACTGAAATATGAAGATTTAATCTTAGCCACCAGAAATGAAGTCAACTACTGGGCATACTACTTCTCAATAGAGAAATCACTTAAATATGAACTTGTGTCAATAAAATATTAATTTATTATGGTCAAAGTTATAGTAGAGCCAGATCCTATCAAGGTTACACTGCCATAGGCTTACGCATCCATTCAAATATAGGTGTTTGAATTTAGCCTAGCCAATTTCGCCTACTGGCATTGTGTTTGGAAGGTAAGAGGAAAATTCCAAGCCCGGAGGGACCCCAATTGGACAGTAGGAGAAAAGCTACAGAATCTCCACATGGACTGTGGTCAAGATCAAATAAGGAACCTTGGTTCTGGCCAGTACAACAAAATAAGACAAATATGATAAGGCTTCACCTCCAGAGCATAACTGTTGAGACTCTGTACAGACTGGTTCCTGAGGGACTGACTCAAGAGGACTCTTTGTTTGTTGCTACCCTGATTCCAGTGATTTCCATAGCTCAGGTCAAGGGAAGACTGGATATGGATGGGGCTCCTTTCATGTTGGATCTGAATCTGTAATGCAGAACAACACAGTAACAATATGACCACTCTAATTGAGCTTGCGATATAACCTTGAGATATGCGATAATTCTGTTACCCTGTGGTTAAGGAATGTGATGTGGGAACAGTGGAGCTCATGCTCTACTGTCGTGCCATAGTGCTTCTCAACTGGCTTGACCTCATGCCTCACGTTCTGAGACATGTGGCACTCTTGCATATTTTCTGTGTCTTCTAAAGAAAACAAAATCAACCGATCAATCACTTTCTTTTTGCTTGAAGTAGCAAATGAAAAATTAGATCTCTAACCTTTCACCCCATATATGATCCTTAAGCCCGAGGTCCACTCCAACCCCCTGTGTTCAAGAAGCCCAAAGATCCTGGTGTTGAACAAGTATGGTAAGAGGAGCCCTGCATCCACAGAATACTGCCTCTTGCTGTCATCCTGCCTCCGCTCCACCTGCACTGTGGATGAAGTCAGACATCGTCCTTCATAGAACTTGATGGCTTAATTAACATTGTTCTTACAAAGGGTTCTTCAAGAGTTCTTTAGACATATAAGGATTCTAGCTCTCACAGCTAACACATAACTGTGTATGCTACCTCTTCTTAGCAAGGTTCACCGTCTCCTGAGCACTAATTTAGTTTGTTAATTTTTTTGCGTGTCCTGGGTCATGTGTCTTTATGTGTCTAACTCATTCTAAGGTGTCATTGCAAAGTCTTGACAATCATTCAAAACTCATTAAATCTTGCTGCAGCCTGAGCAGGGCCAACATACACACAACCATTCCAATTCGGAACAGCCAATTAGCCTAAACAGCCAATGTGCATGTCTTTGGCCTGTGGAAGGAAACTGGAGTACTTGGAGGAAACCCACGCAAGCCCAAGGAGGACACACAAAAACTCCAGACAAAAACGCTCTGGCTGAGTCGAGGACCTTCCTGCTGTGAGGCAGACATGCAAACCACTATGCCACCATGCCGCCCGTGGTTGAGTAAATCCTGAATGTTATTCTTCCTGACTGCTTTAGTGTTCCTTCAATGTTTGTCACCATCTTTGCATAGCCCATTTGCCTACATAGGCTATCGCTCATCATCCTACCAAAGATTGTCTGGCCAACTTTACTGGTTTGTCAGAAAATCCTTTTTAAAAAATCATGAAATTGAGTCTCCAGTGGTACAATAGCTTTGAGGGTTTTTTTAAATTCTAATTTTCTAAAGGTCTCCATAGGCCTTCTATGGGTATCCTGAGAGTGCCAAACTAAAGAATCCCTTGTGGTGCTACCTTGAATCTTGTTTTCTAAGGATATACACTGGTATAGGTGTACTTAACATGATACATCTTATGTTGGCCAAAAATAAAGGTCTTGCCTGACAAGGAAGCATCCTTAATGAAGACATTTCTCAACTTAGCAGAGACATTGATCTTCCTGTTGAGCCCATGTGTCACATTAACAGAAAGTATGACTGGATGTCCATCTGCTGCAAACTTGGCCTCAAGCTGGCATTGTGCTCTCTTTTCTGATGGAAGACTTAGAGTCTCAATCAGTCCCTGAAATATAGGAGAAATCAATGATTGATTACATATAAAGTTTCCTCTAATGAAATACTGTACATCAGGGTTCTCCATCCCTGTTCCTGGTGAGCTCCCTCCCGGCAGGTTCTATCTCCAACCAAGATCTAAAACACCTCTTTAAACTGGTTAAGAAGTTCTTAAGGCAATGATCAAATGGTCAGTTGGGCATGATTAGGGTTGTCTTTAGGCCAAAGTATTCAGTAAGGTAGCTCTCCAAGAACAGGGTACATTGTTCTGATTTATGCGTCTAATCTTATTACCTTTAGGTAGTAATGGTACTTGTCATCGATTAGTAGTTCAGCCCTTCCTGACTTCTGACCATTCAGATCATCAAATTGCCCTGTGGAGAAGAATACAGCATGGGAAATACTAACAGTCTGGTAGAACTGCGATGCATACATATTTTACACTGTTATGTCTTTAAATTACACATCTATGTCCTGAACCATATGAGTAACCTTGAACGAGAATGTTTTTCAGAGGGTGAACAATCTTCAGAATTAGCCTCTTAGGACTAAGACTAAAGTCCAAAGATATATCTCGGGGGATAGTGGATTGTGGGGTTCCAAGGAAGATGAGGATGTTGGCTTCATGTGGAATCCAGGAGTTTTGCTGATAAATAAAATATGAGGGAAGTCACGAGTAAAACAATCAAGGAAATGTTTAATTGGATCTTCAGAAAACAAGATATGCTGAAAAGCCTACCTGAGGAACAAAGGCATAAGCTGCTTCTAAAAGGTACTTTTGAAGAACTCTGTCCAGTTTTTGGAGTCTTAAACTAAAGATCATTGGGCCAGGTGGTGGAAAACCTTTTCCCATGAGCAGGACAGGATAAGTGACATCAGTGCATAATTGCCATCCAAGCATTTTTGACCCTGGACCAGGAGAGAACATGTGATTGGTTGTACTTTCTTACTAAAAGATCATCTATTATAACTGATTTTGTAATCTTGTTGATGATTACAAGTTTTGGGAGAGCAGGTAGTCTTCTCTTTGAGGTTCCTTGGTGTGAGCTCCTCTCTACTTTCTCCACTTATGCTGTATGTTCTGAAACTGTTTCAAGAAAGGCATTAGTGGTCTGCTCTAGATTAGGCAAGTTTTTTTTATTGTTCTAATAGAAAATGTCATACCTAAAGGAAATAATTTCCATAACATCATCAGGTGTGTTGAGAACCATCTTCAGGTTTTGTCCATTGTGTACATATATGCCTCCATCCAAGCTGGAGGATGTTCTGACTTGGGTGACCCACTCCAGTCCAACTCGACCAAAAGCCCCATCGACTCCCATTCTTGCTGAGATGCCAACAAATGTCCTGTTTGCAAGGACAATCGCGAAATGAGAAATAGACTTAAAATCCAAACATCAACACAATTTGAAACGAAATGGAATCCATGGGGGGTGGGCCGAAAAGAGCATAGGCTGACGAAGAAGAAGTAACTTTTTTTAGACAATTCTATACCTGGGGAACCAATCACTGTGACATCAATGGAAGAAGTGTGTAGACTGCAGCGGAGACCACATTTGATTATATTCGACCACTGCATCATGGTCAGCCTATGAACTTTTCATTCCACCCTTGTAGGAACCAGAAGGACAAAGTGCTTACTTTGGTTTAACATAACCAGTCAAGGAGAACTGAGACCAGGCCTTAAAGTTCGAACTACCCTTCACCCAGAGTGAGTAGAATGAGGACATGTTGATGTTCAGCTTGATTGGCAACCCTGAAAGTGACGGTAAGGCCAGTTCTTCTGCCAACACAATTGCCCTGTGGTTTACCTTAACCTCCTGACCCTAGGATGTAGAAGATACTCATCAAAATTTATTGATGAATTCAAATTATGTATGCCTTTCCTCCTAATTTTTCTCCCCTAATTTAGGAGGGGTGTAAGCAAGCACATGCCCCCTCTGTAACACATAATGCCAGCACCTGCATCTTTTTGAACTTCTCGCGCATGTATATTAAGAGGCAGCCTAACACACAGAGCGAAAGTGTTATCTGTCCCATTGTATGCATGAGCTCACAGATGCCAGTGATTGGTTGGTTGATCACTTTGAGTGACAGGAAGGCGAATGTACACCATCCCTCCCTCCCATAAAAGCTCAGCCAATTAGCTTCCATGGACTCCCGGCTGCAGGTGACTGTGAAATTATGTGAACTTTATCAACACTTTTCTTACCTTCAGAACCTTCACAGTAAAGCCAGCAACACTAAGTGATAGCTCTCTCAGTTTGCCAAGCAGTTCGTCACAGGTCATGAATGTGAGATCATTACCAAACATCTTTACGTTGAACAAACACTGAAACCCACTGTGGCTTTTCCTCTTTCCTGTAAACTTAAACCAAAAGCCTAGTCATTCCTGATGTGTGAGTAAAAAATGATCAACACATCCCTACACACTGATTCCTCACCTTAGCTTTGAGAGGACTCAAGATGTTGGATTTGCAGTCTTGTTGGTTAGACCATTTGGCCTCATTTCCTTTCTGCTTTTTCTTCCCATGTGATGTCGATTGTGTTTGATCTGCAGGACTTTCATTAGTAGAACCTCCAAACATGCCCCTGAGAAAAGGTTCTGCATTTTCCATCCTGAAAGAAACCTGACCACAGTTTCAGAATGGTCCATCAGTACCCTAATGCAGGAGAATCATTTTAAAGTATACACAGATGTTATTTTGCTACCTCTAAAATATTAAATGATCTGCCCAAGATGTAAGCTGTCAGATTGGCCATTGCAGAACGTGGCAGAAAGGACATCGGGGAGAAAACCAAAGCTCCCTCGGTATTGAGGATTGCAGCTCCTTTCAAATGCATAAAGGAGTACAAGGATAGTAACGATCGATATCACAACACAACAAATGATTACTTACATGGTCCACACATAGCCTACAGAGTGGATCATGATATACCAGTATCCATTGTGTAGTCCATGTGTGACGAATACTTCCATGGTTCAGCCTCAAAGTCTTTACTGATGATGTCATAAGGCAACGACTCCATTAGATCTCTCTTCAGAGGGTCTTCTGTTTTCTGGATGTTGAAGAGATGGCTCCAGACAAACGACCCAACTACAGCAGAAATCCGAACACATGCATTTGAATGTATGATAAAACATATAAGAAACCTTTATTTACACCATATATCTTAGGTATCTTAGATCAAGGATCATGAACTGACTGACTGACTGAGGTCTGGGTCAGGTTCTAGAACCAACCAAACATTTATTTATATGTGCTGAACCGGTTTTTTTGTACTAGGGTTGCATGGAGGCTGGAGCCTATCTCAGCCTACTATGGGCAAAGGTGGAGCACACTCTGAACAGCTCGCCAGTCCATCGTAGTGCAACAAACACCATCGTGGGAACCCACACATTCATGGGGAGAACAAACAAACTCCACACTGAAACACCCTCGCCAAGCTCGGGACACCAACGCAGGACCTTCTTGTTGTAAGGTGGACGTGCTAACCAACATGCCGCCAAATAGGAAAACATACCATCCATACTTCCAGAGACTCTATTATAAACATGAACCAGTAAGGCTTCTACATGTGGCTTCTGACGCATACGACAGATGGAAAACTTCATAGTTTTGAACATGTTCAAAATGCATTCTGTCTCGTAGGTAATTCTTGACATCACGTCTATTTCCTGGGCCTGTTGTGCTATTACTTCCTATGGCTTTGTTACAACAGACATATACATTTCCTACGCTTTTTGGGTCATCTGATGCATTCAGTATTGTACGGTTTTCTTACAATAGTCCTATGATTGCCCTACATTAAAACTTTGGGACTTCCTTATATACCCATTTTTATGACAGTTAAGTGGAGTGTACATCATGTAACAGTGTTATTAAGTCAGCCAAATGTGAAAGGAGCTTAGCAAATCATTTTTACGCATTAAAAGGTAAGTGGTGACACTAGTCAGTCATGGTAGCTGATAAAATTTGGTTTATGCAGCAGGACTGCACAGATTTTAGCTGACGATGATCATGCTGACCACTCATACCTTGGGTAGATGTCTCATTGCTTAAGGTTTCCTTTACAATCCTGAACACCTCCTTGTCAGGACAGTTCATGAGCTGCTGATATGCAGCAATCCTAATCTCCACATCCTCCTGAGGCTTTTGGTATATCCAAGCAAGAACTCCTCTCTAAAGTGAGACAAATAATATTGCTGGCTCTGTGTAGAAAGTTGCTGAGTTCAACAGCTCAGTCAGAACCACTGTGGCAAAACGCCAGCTCAGCTGATCAATCTGGTAGACCAGGGACGCCCAATCCTGATCCTGGTGATCTACCTTCCTAAAGATTTGAACTGAAATTAAATCTGACAAATCCAATCATCGCTTTAAGTCTTCATTTCCAAGTCTTAAGTCTTGATAAGAAGATTGGAATAATTAGGGTTGGAGTGAACGTCTTCTGGAAGGTAGATCACCAGGAACAGGATTGCGCACCCCTGTGGTGGACCATCTTGGCTAGCTAACAAGTGCTAGTAAATGAAAAGAAAAGCAGTTCAATCAGAAGTTGGGAATTGGTGTAATGACCAAACCTGTAGAAGATGGCTAGGCTAAGCCTGTTTAAAGCAAACAGCTACTTGAAGGTCTATAGAGGTACATACCTTTCTACGGCAGGGGATGTGTCTGAAGGCTTGTACAGCAGTTAATCGAAGCTCCACAGGTGCTGAGTGATTGTGAATACAAATTTTCAATTGAGGAATGAGTTCAGGCAGACCTATATTCTCCACCGCTTTCAAAACATGGAGCAACTGCAGAGAAAAATTGAAGCGTTGATTCAACATGTTGCAATTCTCACAGCATACAGAATTTATATGATTTTACCTCTGTTACTGATAAGAGTTCTTGCCCTCCACAACTCTGTCCCAAATCCTCCTTAATAACCTGTACAAGCTGATGGACCTCAGGGATCTGAATGCATGGAGTTGCTTCCTTTTGGCAGAGGCGGTGGACAAGCGAAGAGATGGCAAGTAGGGTCTTCGGACGAATTGAAGGAAAGTTCAGGAGAGGCTGAGAAAAGAAATGGAAAGCAATGGTAAATTATGTATTTGGATAACAGGTGAGTTTTTTTCCTTCAGTAGCAAAAGAACATACACTGATATGGCTGATCATTGATGGTGTGGGATGGGAAGCAAATGTGATGGCACTAAGGAAGGAGATGATATGATCCTGACCAATCTCCTTGTTGAGGATGAGGTTTGTTGTGAATTGGATGCATGCTTCAGAGCCACATGCTGGTAGCGCCTCTAGCAACGGTTGCCTGTAGTGACAAAAGGAAAACCAGGGAAAGTTGATTCCCAAGAGTTTCAGATATTTAACCAGGTGACAGATTCCTAAGTGCTTCATAGTAAGAACTTGGTGGAAAAACTGACCAGTCATCCAGGCATTTAAAAGACACCTCTTTCCAAACTTCATTTAGCTGCTGGAGTGTCAAAGTTTTCAACTGGAGGGCCAAACTCAGAAACAAATCTGATTGCTGTAGCACAAATAAAAAGAAGAAGAACATAAAAGCATTAAGTGTGCTTTTGCTCCTATCAGTCCATTTGCAAAATTTAAAAAGAACAAAATGTATGCTTTGTATTTGTATGTTATTTAAATTGTTTACACATATTTAACTCAACCAAAAAATGTTGATTAAAGTGTTGGTTGGGAATGTACTTAAAATTTCATTTGTTCATTCATTGATCTGAAATACAGGGATTGAAAAAAAAGTAAACAACAGTGTGTACAAATCATAAAAATGATGAGTGCTTAATAAATTACATACTGTAACCAGAGGGGCACTATTAGAGGGCAAGGTACCTCCACCAGGCACAAATTGATTATTGTAACTTGGCATAGTTATAATGAAATGTCTCCCCCTAGTGGGCGTCAGATGAACTTTTTTGCCCTATGTTAATTAAAAATACGGCTTTTCACGATTTTTTTCCCCAACATGGTCGCATGCATGGATCACCTACAAAATTTTACAGGGTTTTTTTCAGGCCCTGCCCTCGCCCCTCCACCATGTTTGATGAAAATCAGATCGATGTTTTTTGCTTGATCCTGATAACAGGAAACATCCTTTAATACGTACTTGTTATAAACATTTGATAAATTCCTGGATCTGGATCATGATCAAGATCTGCTCCAAAATGTTAGGAGTTCTTGCCAGCCCCATAACCCATCTCTTCATTGAGTTTAGTGGTTTAGTTAGGCTAAGTAATTTTTCCACATAATCTTGCTAACAAACAGACAAACAAACAAACAGATGCTGGCCCCCAAGCAGTGGAGATAACAAGAACACTCTTTGATTGCAAACCTCTGCCAAGCCAAAATAAATAAATAAAAAATAGCAAAAAGCACACAGCACCCCCTGCTGGGCCTGCTGTAATACAACACTTCCAAAAAATCATCCTATCAACCTAAAAAAAATTTTATGTCCAGAATTTAATCCGGATCATTTCCAAAATTTTATGGAGGTTTCCTTGTCTAAAGCCCTGCCTCTGGTATAAATCTAATGAAAATATGCACATATTGTTTTCTGTAGAAATACCAACCAACAAACAGACAAACCGAGAGGTAATCATATAAACATGTAGTCTAAAACATAGTTCCTTTTTTATTCTGTGTACCAAATATCCAGGATACATGTCATTTCCCTGAAATATACAGTATGTGACATATTTGGTTGACTTCCTGGCATTGGGTTGTTTCAATCAAACATCTTTCTCAATGCAGTTGAATACTTGAAAACTGGCCTAGTCCACTTCCATGATTGTTGCGTCCTTCCCCAAAAACATGCACCGAGCAGGAAAACACAACTCAAATGGACTAAATGCTGAAAAGCACCTTATGACATGGACCAGTAAGTAAAATGTTTCTGGATGAAATAAAGTGCGACGTGACCTGTTGTTGTTCTGCTGAGTGAGTGCAAAGCCTCCTGATTGTGCTCAAAACCTCCTGAATTGAGCGAGATCCTCTTTGGCTTGGGTTCACAGCATCCATGTCAAATTGCAAATCGGTCAAATATCCGTCGTCATACAACCCTGGAAGAAAATGAGAGGAATTAAAAAAAGTTTTTTTACTATAAATCATAGTCAATTATTTTTGACTTCTGACTCTACCTGAATCCACTTGAATCCCATCCAGAGTTCTGAGAAGAGTCAGGGTTGAGAGGGTGCTGGTCTGTGCCATATCTAGTGACCCTGACAAGGGAACAAGTATCACCGTCTCGGTGCAGTTCACCTTTTCCATCATGGTTGGGCCATACAGCTGGGTACACCTAAGGCTGGCGTTCACTGTCTAATAACAACATAATTTTCCATGTCAAGCTGATTGTTGTAAAGGCATGGAATACAATATTAAGATATTTGACACGCTAATGAATTGACATACCCTATCTTCTTTTAGGGGGACAGAATTCCACCAAAAGTCATTCACTCTGTCTTGGAGGCATTGCCCCAGATGCCGTGTCTTCACTAGCGAAGTGCCCTTCAGCTCATAGGAACTGATACACGTCCCATATATATCAGTCTGTCATAAACATGAGATTTAATTACAAAGTTTTATTTGGTGGAAACTCGAAAGAGCTTTTAAAGCAAAATTTATTTGCAGAAACCAACCACCGGGTCCAAGCATAACATCAGCTCAGTATGCATTCTAGAATAACCCAGGGTCTTACATCCTTAAGTCCAGATCGTTAGGAGAAGCCCTTCATTACCTCTGCCAAGGTGATTTGTTTTACCCAAGGGTGGTGTGTTTGTTTATTAGAAATAATATGAAAATGTTGTGTGCAGATTTTCATGAAGGTTCTACCAGAGATTGAGTTTTGGAGACGTTTCGAATGAAATTCTGGATCCAGGAATTTTTTAAAGGATTCTTTAGCATTGTGAGACAGGGCCATTTTTGGAAGTGTCATATTACATCGGTCCCAGAAGGGGGCGCTGTGTACTCTCTTTTATTTGCAAATTGTTATGTATACATTTTCATATAATTTTTACCAGAGGTGGACAAGGAAGGTCTCATTAGATTTTGGACATGATCCGCATAAAATTTTGGATCCAGGAAGTTTTTAAAGGATTCAATAACATTGTGAGAGAGGATAATTTTTTGGAAGTGCTGTATTACAGTATGCCCAGCAGGGGACGCTGTGTGTATTTCTTTTATTATTCTTTTTAACCAGTGGCAGGACTTTGGGCAAGAAAGACTCCATTAAACTATAAGATGATCCGGATCAAATTTCGAATCCTGGAATTCCTTTAAGGATTCTTTCACATTGTGAGATAGGACCAGGTGACACCGTCGTGTAGTGTCAACTTGCTTCAGAGCAAGAAGGTCCTGGGTTCGAGTCCCGGGCTCGTGGATTTCTGTGTGCAGTTTACATATTCTCCCCACGCTTGCGTGGGTTTCCTCCGTATAGTCTGGTTTCCTCCTACAGTCCTAAGACCTGCACATTAGGCTAACTGGCTGCTCCCGATTGTTCCTAGGTGTGAATGGTTCAGTGTATTCTCCCTATAATGGTGTGGCAAACTGTTAAGAGTGCACCCGACCTTCGCCCACTATTGGCTGAGATTTCCCACGACACGACCCTAGTAGGAGTAACTGTAAAAATGAGTGACCGAGATGAGTGAGATGTTTTTCTCTTTTGTTAGGAGCTGGATTTGAATGTTGGTGCATGACAGATGCTTTAAAGTAAGTCATAAATTCAAGCCCATGAATTGATCAGATCAGACTGGCATATTTCACCATCATCAGGCAGAATCAGAAAAACAATCCAATCAGATCAAACGTATCACACTAGGCTGCTACAGGATAGAACATTGTAGTGCTGATGATCTACAACCAATGTCTCAACACATTATGATGAAGTAAAGCATCAGAATGCTGTATTTTTTTTTTTAATATGAGGACTTGTTGAGAAGGTCCTCACCTCTTTCACATTCTCTCTGACCCGTCCGGAGTGGGAGGTCTGGAGCATGCTCAGTATGGCTCTCTTGATGTTCAGAGCCCACACCTGCTCGGTTCCCTGTGGGCACAAGGCTGTGACCTTTCCCCCCTGAAGCAGGAACCGCAGGGGCTTTTTCTCCAGCGCCTCTCTACCAAAACCAAAACACCAGATGGACTGTAAGAATCGCGCTCTGGACGTCACTGAAAAGCTATTTCGAGGGTACGCAAATTGATCCGGAGTTGTATATTGACAATAAGGACTTCACGTGGTGGTCCAGTCGCAATTTAAGCCACTGGGCCTACAACAAAAATGAGTTACAGCTGCGTGAAGAAGCGTTGTAGTGTCAGGCAGGAAGGAAAAATAATTAAGTTGCACTTGGTGTAAGAACAACATAGAAATGAAAGAAAATATAATAAATAAAGAAGCTGGGGTCTGATTTACCTTATATTTTTCAAGCGTAGCACAGAGTTGTCCTTTTTTGGTGAACTTTGCTTAATTTGTGGATTCCTTAGCTACACGTGTTTAAAGAACATAGAACAAAGAGCAGACATTTCATTTCACACAAATATCTACAGAACCAACAAAGCTAAAAAAGCATGATTCTGATTGGTCAGAATTCATTTTGATTATTTCTGTTTCTCGGAAAGAAATTCCAGGTCAGCTGCAAGTCAAACCACAATTTTATATAATGCACCCATTCCAGAAGGTTGTTGTTTCTATGGTTACAATGTTCCCAGGGAGTTTGATGGTGAATGCTTCATATAAACTGATTTATTTAGAATTTTTGGAAGTCTTAGCACATTGTAGCAGTAAATATGTTATGTGTAGCTGTTAGAACATAAGTGATAGCAAGAACTAACTTGCCTCCACAACATTATGTTTAATTATAGCAAAGCCCCAGTGCATTTAGCCTTGCTTACAGCACGTAATCGTCATGGCATTGTTACAACAATCTTACATTTATTTCCGTCCAGTGTCGGGTTCATTTCTCACCGACGTCTTGAATCGATGAGGGAAAAACTGAACCACTCCATAAAGTCTTCTCC
>JBCNYH010000011.1:22206225-22224463 GCA_039654325.1 Tandanus tandanus | reverse complement strand
TATATATATGGTGAACTACTGTATATCCATCCATCCATTATCTGTACCGCATCAGGGTCTCAAGGGAAGATGGAGCCAACCTCAGCTGACTTCGGACTAGAGGCGGGGTACACTCTGCACAAATCGTCAGTTTAGAGTAACCAGGATGTATGTGGAAGGGGGTGGATAGCACTTTCGTCCGAGTGTGCGGTTCGAAGAGATGTTTTTGGCTGGCTTCGCCTCTCAGAGGAAGTGTATGATAGCTTTCACTTTCTCATGGGTAGACTGGTAGCTGTTGTGTCATACAGGGCACCAAACTGGTGGTTGGGACTTGGCAAGGATTAAATTATGGCAAAAATCAGCTTGCTTTAGTTCTCCCCATAAATATGTAGGTTTCATTTAAGTTCTTTAGGTTCCTCCTAAATCCAAGGTACTATATATTCCCCAGACATCATTACTATGTGGGTTATAATGGTTAGAAAATTTGGGTTCCATAGTGGCACATGTGTATGTAGGCCCGAACTGATTTATGCCTGGGCTACATGGGCAAGAAATGGACATGGGCTTTGAATGGGCATCTTACCTGGGGCACACTTGGGTCAACCTAGTGGGTCACACATTGGCAGGCTTACTGTGGATGGGCTCCCTATGTGGGTCCTAATGGGGTTACTCATGGGAAATTATTTCATGCGAGCATTCAACATGGGGCCACATGGACTGTTCCATATGGGGTCCATTTTTCGGCCCAATTACTACCCTCATGAGTCCCACATTCAAATGTAGGCCCAATGACCCCAACCAGGAAGAAGCACTTATGAACATGTAGATAAAACTGAATAATCTTACTAAAGTAACAGATGTCCACTGATTGGCTAGAATAAAAAATCACATAAAGGTTCTTTTTTTAAAGAAAAGTGAATGGTGACTTTTTTTTCTTAACCATTATATGTTTTGTTTTGTATTAGTGGGACAAAATAACCACGCAGTCTGGCGGCACGGTGGTGCAGTGGTTCGCACGTCCACCTTACAGCAAGATGGTCTTGGGTTCAATTCCCCGGCTCGGTCATTTTGGTGTGGAGTTTGCATGCTCTCACCGTGCTTGCATGGGCTTCCTCCGGGTAATCGTCACTAGGTGTGTGTATGAGTGTGAATGGCTGTATGTGTGTTGGCCCTACGATGGCCTTGCGAGCTGTCCAGGGTGCACCCTGCCCTCGCCCAGAATTGGCTGAGATGAGTGCCAGCCTCCCTGCGATCCTAGTTAGAATGAAGCAGCTAAGGTAATGAATTAATGAATGAATAAACACACTCCTCTATCTTTAAAATACGTTTTCTCCATTAACATTTTTTTATTATTATTGTAGAAACCACTCAGATCACAGAGAATGCGGCGGCACGGTGATGTCGCGGTTAGCTCGTCCGCCTCACAACAAGAAGGTCCTGGGTTTGAGTCCTGGGCTTGACGAAGGCTCACCATGCTTGCGTGGGTTTCCTCCAGGTGCTCCGGTTTACTCCTACAGTCCAAAGGCATGCGCATTAGCCTAACTGGCTGTTCGAAATTGCCCCTCGGTGTGAGTGTGAGTGGTTGTGCGTGTGTTGCCCTGAGACGGTCTGGTAAGCCGGTCAGGGTGTAACCGTGCAGGGTCGCCCGCGACCGCGTTCCGGCGAATTAATGAATGCGTGTGACTGGATTAGCCCACACGATGTTTAGAACTACCGCCAGGTTCATGTCCTATGATATGAGCTACAGTGTTTTATTGATCATGGTCATGTCTATGTGCCTCATAGTCCATTTCAGTCACCACGTGTAGCCCACAAATGAAGGTCATGAAGACATTAAGGGGTTTCCCCCTACACAGGGAGAGGATGAACAGGATGATGATGTGTGTGTGTGTGTGATAAAAAACAGTGAGATGCAGGGACAAAATGCCAAAAAAAAAAGAAGCATTAAAAGAAATAAAAGACCTTTAATAATAAGTCGCTGACTCATGAGCAGCACAAGGCAGCATGGCATCTGGTTTCCGTTTCAGACACACCCACCCCCGTTGTCTCGTTTCGCTCCACGCCCTCGGTTACGTCACTGGTAACGTCACGTGCCTCGAGTTTCCTTCTCCAGTGTGTGTGTATATGTGGTGAGGGGGTGTGGCCTGCCCTTCCACCGGCTTTACCGCACTCACGCACAATGAAACAACGAGACGGTAATGTAGGACACCACGTTGGGGTTTAAGGGCTGCGGGCGCGCGCTAGAGCTACCGAGTTTCCGGCGTTTCTTCAAACAAAGTTGAGAGGATATATATTTATTTATTTATTTATTTATTTATATTATGGACTGCGTTTAAGGAGCGGAGAACTCGAGGTTTCTTCTTCGTTTCACATTTTTATTATTTCATCAGAGGAACGGGGTGGGAACCAAACCAAACCAAACCCCCCCCACCACCACGCTTTTGTTGTTCCAGAGTGGAAATACGACCCGCGCGAGACCATGTCCGTGTTCGCCGACTCCGATTATCTCGCCGCCGAGTGCCTGGTGTCGATCTCGAGCGGTCCCGTGCTGCACCGGACGAGGGCCCTGCCTCCCGGCGACGCGGACGGCTCGAGCGAGGACAGGGAGGTGCGCGAGACCCTCCGGCTCGAGGGCGCGCGCGAGGAGGCCGACGTCGTGCTCGTGGAAACGCACGCCGCTTTCCGGCCCATGTCCGCCCATTCGGAGAGCAGCAGCTCGTCGTCGAGCTCGTGCGGCGAGAGTGGTTATGCCACGCTGTGTGACTCAGGCACCGCGACCCCGACCCCTACCATGACCCCCACTGGTACCCCGGTTCCGGGACAGGCAAACCGCAACGCCCCCCAGCAGATGTGGGCAGAGGTGGTGGGAGGAGGAGGAGGAGGAGGAGGAGGAGGAGGGGCGGCACCGCGCTCTCCAAAACGCCACCCGTGCATTTTCGCCGGATGCGACCGAGTGTACGGTAAATCGTCCCACCTGAAGGCGCACATCAGGACACACACAGGTGAGAGAGAGAGTGAGAGAGAGAGAGAGAGAGAGAGAGAGAGAGAGCACTGGGCGGACACACCGCTCACTCACTAACCCAACGCTGTTTCCATGGCAACTCCATCCATTCAAAGTGATGGCAGTAAAGTTTGTACAAGAAGAACGTTTGCCTTGAAATCTTATTAATTCCTTTACATCAGGGGCTCGTTGTTCAATACGTTTTTACAGAAATGTTCTAAAAAGCACTGAATATTCGTGCCATTTTCTTTCACAGTAACAAATCCATCATGGCGGACATACGAAGTACCGCAACCATCACTTTAATCACACACAAAAAAGTTTAAAATGACCTTTAAGCTCAATATAATTGTAATAAACATGTTTTTTATTCTGTTACACATCACTACAGTACAATCTAACACGTCTAAATAAGCAAATATTCATTAATTCCGTTAAAAAAAAAACCCTTGAATGATTCGCACGCTGGGAGCTATGCTAAGCTAGTTGATTATTAGCTAGCTAGCTTCTTTAAAAAAGAGCAACAAACCCATGACCTTTCCACTTGTCTGTCTCATTATATTCGAGGTCAGCCGTTTTTCTAATGTTGGCTTAAACCTCGTTTAATTATATGATACATTAAGACAACGTAAAAAGAAATAAATAAACAATTTAGGGTAGGTTTGATTTGTTTGGCCTCGCGCGCGCGCTCTCACTGAGGGGAAAACAGCTAGCATGGAAGCCACCGCCCCTTCAGGCTTCCTCTCAGATTAGCATCCAGATAAAATCAATATCTTTTTGTGAAGTAAAGTCTCTACATAAAACCAACACGTTTCTGGAATTAGACATGAGGTTTCTGATTAACTGGGTTGCTTTGTTATACAGGAAAATCATAATGAGGATAGTGAGTTATACAGTAATATAATAATAAACAACTTACACTGTTATGAAATTACATAAGAGGAATATCAGCAATAGTATTTGTAGTAAAAGTGATTCAAAATGCATGTGTAAATTAATTTTAGGAATGATTTTAAGTGAAAATCAGTAGTGCTAAAGGAAATCATCACCTAAACAGTTTATTCATTCATTTATTTATTCGCCGAGTCGCTTAACCTACTGGCGTCGCGTGGAGGGTGGAGCCTATGTCAGCCGGCTCTGTGTGAAGGCACCCCATCACACAACCGTTAACATTCACACCTAGGGGCAATCAGGAACCTAATGTGCATGTCTGTGGACTGTGGGAGGAAACCGGAGTACCATAAGGAAACCCACTCAAGCACAGGAAGAGCGTGCAAACTCCACACGGAAAGGTCCTCGCCGAGCTCGGAACTCAAACCCAGGACGTCCTTGCCGGGAGGCAGACGTGCTAATCACTAGACCGCCGTTCCGCCCATGCAGACTAAATATATTGAGCTATTACTGATGTATGTAGTGATTCTTCCTCTGCTTGTTGTTTTTTCCTGTTATTTCTCCTATTAGTCGATGGTTATGCGTCGTGCGAACCCGAAACGGGATGAACCAAAAGAAATTAATTGAGAATAATGAATAAAATATGTATTTTGTCCTAGTTTTGGAATAAATACTAGCTTTAAATACTAGCTGCCGGTTTCAGTAGTAACCCGAAATGCACCGCCAGCGCAAAGAAGGACTTCATCGGGGGTAAAAGTGGATGGTTTTCCACAAGATGTCTAAATTAATTATCAAAGCTTAACCCAAGTGACCGTGCATTTACTTTATTCCTATACTTTTGCACAAGTAATGTTTTGATTGTGTGCCACCAACGTTTAAGGATGTAAGGTTAATGGCGTGGTGTTTTAATGGCTGGTGTGCTTTGTGTGTTGCAGGTGAGAGGCCATTCCCCTGTACCTGGGCCAACTGCGAGAAGAAATTTGCCCGCTCCGATGAGCTGGCACGCCACCTACGCACTCACACAGGTGAGAAGCGCTTCCAGTGCCCGCTCTGTGCCAAGCGCTTCATGCGCAGTGACCACCTGATCAAGCATGCACGCCGCCACCCCGATTTCCACCCAACCATGATCGGACGCAGGGGACACGGCTCGCCCCAGGGTCAAGGGTCATCCATCAGCACGCAGTCTCAGTAAACTAGCACATCCCCTTCACAACCTTAAACCCAGTTGGACATAGCAATGCAACCCTTTTTTTATTTTATTTATTTATTTTTTTTACACAGAAGGTCCTGTTTGAACACCAAGCTGTGTTCATAGTTCAGGGATCCCATCACCTCGTCTTCCTTCGAGTCCAGTTGAGCTGGTCGTTTGCCTCAGTACAATAATCCCGGTGCAATTCTATCACCCAACGTGACTGACGAGTGATGTCAGACCTGCTGCAAGAATTCCAAGTGTTGTAAATCTGTTCAACTCTTCAAACCTTCCTGGCCACAAGCACAACTCCTTCCAGGCAGTGAAGCTCTTCCGGGTTAACAAGATGGCCGACCCACGACGCAGCACAACTCGCATTCACTTCCCGGTTCTTCGGCTGTTTCTGACAGTCGACTTTAATTACATCACTTCTCGGTCGTGTTTGAGATGTCCTTTTCTCATTTATGGGTGTGGATATTCATCCCACTATTAAACTGACACTGTTGGAAATTGGCATTCCGTTTTTGTTCTGCGTTCCAGTACTGTTTTTAATACGCCCTTATTGGCACACTGCGTTCGTTTACAGTTCTAAAAGTGGCTACTTGCAATCTAATTTACCCTTAGTAGGAAGCACGGTGTGTTTGAATTTAGCTAGTTAACTAACCAAGTGTGCTAGACAGCTAGAGGGTTAATAAGCTAGTTTGCTCAAGCTAGTCAGATTAGCTTTTATGACAAACAATCACATATGCAAATTTAGTTGCGTATTCTATAGTATGTGTATACATATTCAAAAATCTTCTGTAGAAGTGCCACCAGTTATTTTTATCTTTGCCAAGGAGGTTTGTTTTTGTTTAGGTTTGTGTATATGTCAGCTGGATTACACAGAAAAAATGTGTGGATTTTCATTAGATTTCTACCAGAGGTGGTGGCTTTTGGACAAGAAAGGCTCTTAAATTTTAGACAGGATCTGGATCAGATTCTGGATCCAGGAATTTTTTTAACGATTCCTTAATATTGTAAGAGAGGATGATTTTTTGGAAGTGTAGTATTACAGCAGGACCAGCAGGGGGTGCTGTGTACTTTGAAATTTTTTTGCTGCTGATTTTCTTTTGTGTGTTGTTTTTAAGTCTCAGGCCTCGGAAGACATTTGAAGCAGTAGAGTTTTATAGCCGGAGATGAAGCCATTGGAGCAAATACAAAATAAATAAATAAATAAATTCAGAAGTTTCATACATGTCGTTTATTTGTAAATGATAATTTCATGCAAGATGAAAAATAATTTTTCAAACATCGTGGCTTTGTTAAAGAATGGAATTAAATATCTATAAAAATGCTAACAGATTAAACCGGTGTTCTAAACAGTACTGGAATGTAGGTCTTAGTTGAACCACATCGTTTCTTCACATGGTGCTCTATTTACAGTTTGTCTGTAGTTGTCTGTTTGAGATAAATATATATATAATACAGAATTCGCAAAATGTCTTTAAAACTGTGGGGTTTTTGTAAGTTGGTTTACATTTAACATCTATTTCTAGAACTGATGACTGGATCGTTAATACCTAAATATCAAGTCATGAAATTACTGATGGAAAATGAAAAATGTTTTATTTCCATGCTGAGGTGTTTGAGGTCTTTAATATTGTCATAAGGGTTGTTTTGTTTTTTGTTTTTTTCCTCGCAGTGATCTTTTTCGTTCTGCGGAACTTATATAATATACATATATATCTATTTGGTTTTTTTTTTTTTTTTTTTTTTTTTTTTTTTTAGAATTATAGGATCAACACTGCTGCTCCTTGATCACTCAGATAGTTAAATGGTATTAGGTTTTGTTTATAAAACATCTTTTTTTTTTTTTTTTCCTAAGTATTTAGACGTGCAACCTTATGGTCAGAGTTGCAGATAGTTTATTGTGTGTGTGGTTCTAGTGATGCTTGAAGCTTCTATAGTAGCGATGTTACATAAATTATAATGGTTTACAGACCTCTTGGGGATAAAGGGCACTCGATTGCTTTAAAGGACGGGCTAGTGCTGCGTGTGTGTGTGGCCACGTGTGTATATGTGTATATATGGGAGACCTCTAATCTCTCTCCAAACACATCTATCTCAGAGAACAATGCAAACACATCAGGAATTTCAGAAAGCCTTAATTCCTCTCCGACTTATTTTGCACCATTGTTTACCGTTACACACTTTCTCCTGGTAACGTATATACCGCAGGGTGATTCCCCAGCAACCCCCCCCCGCCCCCCCCTCTTTCTTTCTCTCTTTTTTTCCCTCAACAAAATAAAATACAAATATGCAATATTGCACTTTTCTTCTAGGTGGTGATGATGGCGATGCATCTGTCTGTTAGTGTGATGGGTTACACTGTAGAAATAAAAATATATACGTCTTAAAGTAAAAGGAACACTGTGGAATTGGAACGGGGCCCATCGAGTAAAAAAAAAAAAAAACACTTTAGTTTCGGAATGCACCTTTTTCCAAGTGCTTGAATAAGTGCGACAAAGGGAAGGAACGGACTTGATTGTTCACTGATATATTATTATCTTTTTTTAGCTGTACTATCATTTGATTTTTCCTGTATCACTTTTCTCCTCCTTCTTTCCCTTATTTCCTTTCTGTCCATGCAATATTATGACTACAGTCTACGAGCTGACCGTATCAGCATCCATGCACATAACGCAATACAAGGACTTCGACAGATAGCTGCTGGCAGTTATCAGAACTCTAACCAAGCTCAAACTAGTAAATACAAAAGAAACGGTATTTTTTTCTCTCTCAAGTCAAATCAAAAACAGAAAAACGATCCACTGTTGTACAGCTGGTCCCTTTGTGTGACGCTTGTCAGAATTTCACTGTGCGTGCTGTGCTTTTCATAGCAGTTTAGTATTTGTTTGGTGTTAGCTCTTCAGCACACACCAACGTTTGGCTCATTTCACTCGATCTCATGTGAAAATGTCGTTCTGATGATTTCAACTCACGTTCACAACCCACCGTCCTACATGTTTTCAGGTTTCAGTTAGCGCTAGCACTGCTCATTTTTAGCCAGTAAATGCTGTCAAAAATGTATAATTTTCTTTGCTTTACTCCTTTTCTTTATTCCTTTAGTATTTTTGTCACATGCTTAGTGCTTGGGTTTAAAAAGGAAAAAAAAAAGATAATGTTGCTAGCAACCCACTGTAGCTGGTTAACATGCAAGCGCGATTATGCTAACCATGTTTAGCTTTATTAGTCATCTTGGGCTTTATGAATGATGTTTCTTTCAGTGACCCGTAGTGGCCTTCTAGGTAGTGTATGATGAAGTCCATGCTAGTTTTGTAGGTTAGCATAACGCGTCTCTTGTCTGTCAGTTCTGTTTTATTTAGTATTGTGGGTTTGGGGGTTTTTTTTTTGTTTGTTTGTTTTTTTGCATTCTTGACTCTAATTTGTCTTCCTGTCCTTTTTTTGTGTCTTTGTATTTTAAAAGTTTTATTTCTGTGTTAAAAAGAATGCTAAGTACAAAAATGTTAGCATTGCTAATAACATTCTTTTAAAAGAAAATGTCTCGCACCTAAATGCAAATGTTTGTGATATTACTGAATGCTATCCTGTCAGTTTTATGCAGATGTCATGCTAACTAATCAGTCCTAGCCTTTATTCTCTCTCTCTCTCTCTCTCTCTCTCTCTTTATATTTATTTTTTTAAGCCATGTTAGCATTTATGAGTCAAGCATTCCATTGATGGTTTTGTCTAACCTATATATTATGTATAGTGATACCCTTTTGAGGTAATTTAGTATGAAGCCTGTGTAACTGGATTAGTTTAGCTGTTAAATGTGAGAACAGCTAGTAAAACTTGTTTGGAGCCCCAATGTTTTTATAAATCTGTCCAAACCGGAATGAGTTGTGTGTTTTTGTTTCAGATATTTTCTAGCAAATGCTAATCTTGGCCTAAAAAGCTGCCTCCTTGCTTTTTTTTTTTTTTTTTTTTTAAATTCAGTTTTAACCTAATTTTTTTGTACACACTAAAACCAAATACACGTTTTTGTTGTTGTTGTTGTTGTTCAGGTCAACGATTACACTAATAATTCTGTTAAGACTGCATCAAAGTCTCTTTCCTGTCATGAGGGATTTGGGCTTTAATGCATCTCCTCAGGTGATAAAACTGAATGCAGAGAACCTCCATTTTTTTTTTTTATCGATTATATAAGCATGGGATTGTTTTTAATGGTTGGTTTTCTTCTGTTGATTTAATTTATTACATGCTGTTTGTGTGGTGGTGTATTATTATTATTATTATTATTTTCGTATCACATTGTGAGGTATGAAACCTTGCTAATATTTGGATTAACCGATTGCCTCAAACCACAATAAACTGCCACTGCGTTTTAAATAAAAATATATATATATAATTATTATGTTTGTATATTTATTGTGCTTTTTTTATTTTATATACACTGGACAAGACATTTCTTTGGGGTTTTTTTGTGGAAATGTAACAGAGAAACTAATATTTTTTTTAAAGGAGATTGTTAGCATAACGTAAGTAACGTACTTTTTATTGTGTAAAGAAAAAAAAAACATCTGTGGTTAAATATTTAGAATCCTTTAATTGTAGAACTATAGAACCCCTTCAAAATTCAGTACACAGCACACTGGTGTTCCTATCAGAAAGTGTTTCAGGATCCTTCACTTATCTGTTGGAACCCTTCAAGGTTCTATGTAGCACATTATGATAAAGGGTTACCCATATAACTGTTTTGGAAGTTAAGAACGCTCGGCCATCCAAGAGTGAACCCTTAACGGTCCCTGGGGGAGGGCTTAGCGGCTCAGCGTGGCGCATTTCAACAAAAAGTACCAAACCCAATTCCAAAAACAGATCTGAGGAACCCTTTTTTTAAAGAAGTCTTTTCATTCAATAATTACCCCTAAGCCGCCCTTCAGTGTTCAATATAGAGCGCTTCTTAAAAGGGTTCAAGATTTTAGAAGCTAAGAACTCGAAGTTGTTCAAAGAACCCTTATCCAAAGATCTTACGCCAATCAGCCATAACATTATAAACATGACCACAGACAGGTGATTATCTTGTGACAGTAGCACCTTCTGAGGATTCGGTAGAAATGGGAAGTCAGTTCGCGAGAGTTGATGTGTTGGAAGCAGAAAACATGGGCACGCGTAAGGATCTGACTGACTTCGAAAAGGCCCAAACCATTGGGTCTATGGAATTCACATCCAAAATATTAGGTCTTGTGGTACATTCCTGGTATGCAGTGGTATGTACCTACCAAAGGTGGGCCAAGGAAGGACAACCAGTGAACTGACAAGACTGTCATTGCTGCCCAAGGCACACTGATGTGTGTAGGAAGACTAGCGAAGGCTAGTACTTCACTAGTCTGATCCCACAGGAGGGCTACTGTAGCAAAAAAATGCTTGCTGTATACGTGGCTATCTAGCTGCAGACCAGTCAGGTGGAGTTAATGTTATGGCTGATTGGTGTACGTACTGTATAGCGGTGCGGTGCAAATTACAAAATATCGGTATGTTTCCTTACATTGGATAATTAAGCAGCTAATGGAACGATACCTGGGAACTTGGAATACAAACCCCATATAAAACCTCCAGTGCTGCATTGTGATTGGCCAGCTTAGAGTTCATCCCTGCCACCCTCATCTGAAGTAGGCACAGGGGCTGCATCACCTCGGTTCGGCTTTTTATAGATACGCTCTCGGTCCCAGTCTGTATTAATTCGCTCATTGTCCCAGATGGTGGACGTCTCTGTGTCACTGCTATAGCCCGGTTCTCCTGTGTAATGTGAAGGGTAGAGGAGTAGAGGTTCCACTGAGAAGGCTAGAAGGTCCCTCTGTTGAAAATGAGCCAGGTACTCTTCCCTGTAAATAAAGAGAGAATTTTGGACCCAACCCATTTCACGTTCATAAACATTAGCCTTTTTCTAGCTCGGAGCCTATCTCAGCCAGCTTTGGGTGAGGGTAGAGAACACCCTCACCAGCTTAGGCTGTGGGAGGAAACCAGCGTACCCAGAGGAAACCCACTCAAGCACGTCAGCCATTCCTATTTTACAAAGAGATTCAGAAATGTTTCCCACAGGACCTAATCCAGAGTGGCCCCCAAATTCCTGACTCCCAAATCTCCATCAATATTCCATTCAATTCGTCAATACTATGACCCCCAACCCAGACCCCCATCAATACTCTGAATTTACGCTACTTAAAGTATGAGAATACCATATAAGCCTTTGTTACAAAACACTCACTCACTCAAACTGCTCAATCCTATTAGGGCAGCATGGGGGCTGGAGCCTATCTCAGCCAACAACGTGTAGCAAAGGCAACACGGTGAACATATCGCCACATCACAGGGCCAGCACACTGACACTCATGCCTGGGGCAATTTGAAACAGCCAGTTAGCCTATTTGTGCATGTCTTTGGACTGTAGGAGGAAACCGGATTACCCAGAGGAAACCCATGGAAACGTGGGGAGAACATGCAAACCCCACACTGAGACACCCAAGCCCAGGACTTGAACCCAGGACCTTTTTGTCGCCAGGTGGACATGCTAACCGCTACGCCACCATACCACCCTGTTACAAAACAAAATAACTACAAATATATAATGGATAGAGATGTGAAATCTACCAGATTGTAACATACTTAGGGTGCTTGTTGAACATGAGGGGCAGGAACTCATCTACTGGCAGCATTTTGGCCAATGGTTTGGCCTCCACCAGCTTCTTAGCACCCTGAAGAGAGAGTGTGTATCCCAGAGTCCAATAAGAATAATCAGGATATACCAGGTTCTTTATCCCCTGCACCCAGCGCTCAGGATTCTTCACCTGCAACCGCTTACGGCCCACGTATCTGGTAAAGAGAGGGAAAATTGCGGGTCATTAGGATAATTAGTGTAAACAGCAACAGTAGGTGCACTTTTCGTAATCTCAGCCTGTCACAAATTACGGGTCTGCTTCAGCAACCCTTTCTTCTAATCTGCTTCCTGTTGCTTTGTTGTTTCTCGGCTGGCTTGCCTCTCAGCATGTGCTTTCCTAAAGCCAGACAGGAACCCTGTGTTATATCTAATGCACTTCACAACTTCACACTCCACGTACATCAAGTCCCACTGGAGCTGCGTCTGTCGAACGTCTTCCATGATTGTGTTCAGGCGGCTTTTGAAATTCGGTTCAAAGCGAACGTCGTCCTCTAGGACCAGGACCTGCTGCTGCTTACGTTCCACCACCTGAGGGACACAAAATGTCTGTTAGACCGAATCTGCCTGAGGAATTGTGGACGTCCTGAACGCGTGAGTGTCATTTTTTCCCCTCTTAGTGTGTCTACTCTTTATCAGGATTGTTTAGAAGTGTCTTATTCATTTGTAGTGTTTACATTTAAGGCAAGTTAAAGGTACAGTGTGTAAGATTTAGCGGTATCTGCCGGCATCTAGTGGTGAGGTTCGGGATTGCAACCAACTGAAATTTCATTCCCAACCCCCTCCCCGTCGAAGCCTGTACGGTTCTGGGCTATTCTACAAACATGGTGGTACAACATGGTGGCCTCCATGCGAGGGAGTTTTTGCAGATCTCATAGAATCCCCTTCAAAAGTATTGGAACGGCTGTTTACATTTACCTTTTTTTTTTAAATATACTACGGAGCAATTGAGGGTTAAGGGCCGTGCTCAAGGGCCCAACAGTGGCAGCTTAATGGTATTGGGACTCAAACCCCTGACCTTTTGATCAGTAAGCCTTAACCACCTGAGCCACCACTGCCCTCTGTGTACACAGTTGTTGTGTCCTGCCAACTCATCAATGGACTTGGACCTGATGTCAATCATCAGGTCTGAGGTTCCACAAAGCTACCTCTATGGTGTCCCTATCTGGGCCTCATCACTGGGCTGACCCAGTGGCCTGGTTCGATTCCACTGGGCCTGGGTTCGATTCCCGGACTCAGGCGTTTCTGTGTGGAGTTTGCATGTTCCTCCCATGCTTGCGTGGGTTTCCTCCGGGTACTCCGGTTTCCTCCCACAGTCCAAAAACATGCACAGTAGGCTAATTGGCTGTTCCAAATCACCCCTAGGTGTGTGTGTGTGTGAATGGTTCTATGTGTGTTGGCCCTGCGATGGCCTGGCAAGCTATTCAGGGTGCACCCCGCCCTCGCCCAGAGTCAACTGAGGCTGTGCTGCAATATATATGTGACTAATAAACATGCATTTTAGTTCCTGAAGAGCAGGCGGAAGGGAAAAAAACTCAGTAAAGCAGACCGCGATTAAAAAAAAAGATGCTGTTGTAAAAGCCTGGAAAGCATAACCAATGAAGAAACAAGATATTCTGGTGGAGTCTATGGGTTGTAGGTTTGCTAAAGTTATTCCAAGCGAGGAATATGCAACCAAATATTCACTCACTCCCGCACTCGTTTACAGAACCGCTTAATCCTATTAGGGTCGCGGGGAGACAGGAGCCTACCTCAGCTAACACTGGGCGATGGCGGGGTACACCCTGAAGGTCAACAGACCAGCAAACTGGCAACACACACACAACCATTCACATTCACACTCACAACTAGGCGCAAATTGGAGCAGCCAGTTACCCTAATGTGCATGTCTTTGGACTGTCGGAGGAAACTGGAGTGCCCGGAGCAAACACGAAAAGAACATACTGCAGCCAGGAATCAAACCCAGGACCTTCTTGCTGTGTGTGATGGGCTAGCCACCAGCCCTATATTCAATACTTGTCGAAAACAACCTGTTCCAATACTTTTGCTCACTTGACAAACTGGGTGGTTTGATACCAGATGTGTTATATGTTGTTTAACACGAACAAATACGAAAAAGCTGAAAATGTGATATCTCTTTATTAGTCGCGCTGTTCCAATACTTTTGGAGGGGACTGTCTAGCTAATTTAATTAGCTTAAAAAATATATATACATATTGAGAAATGAATGCAAAATAGGATCACGTCAAATAGAAATTTTGTTCGAATTTTCTTTAGCAACATACGAATAAAAATACAGGAAGTAATGAAGTCTGATGGCGTGTGATGTGTACGAGCTGATTAGCGCACGTATAGAGCGTAGCATGGGATAGATTCTGATATTCTGTAGCCCCTTGTCTTGATCGGTGCATGAACCGATCAAAGGCTTTGTATATCTTAACGTCTGCTCTATTCATGCACAAACATTCATTAGTATAGAGAGTATCGTGTGCTGATCCTACCTGCTTCCAGATGTTGTAATGGCTGAGAAAACAGCCGATCTCTCCTTTAGTGAGCACTCGACCAGAGTAGGGGTCTTGGTAGCTGGGCAGCATCTCAATCCCTAAAACCTCGAGCTGTGATGAGTTCAAAGCTCTGAAATAAAGAAGGGGTGGGGGTGGGGTGGAAGGGTGTTCCTTTATGTTTAAAAAAAAATACAAGTAGAAACGTGTACATGGATTTGAGATATTTTTAATCTCGTACTTGCCGTCCACTGCATTATTCACCGTGACATCAATCCCCAAAGCATCTAAAGTACGCAGCATACGCGCCCTACGGCCCAGGCGACGCATTAGATTAATGATGTAGATCTAAAACAAAAAAAGCAGGAGGAAAAATCTCGATTATTCTTCATAAAAAAGCTACAAAAATCTTTCCTTCAAGCACTATAAACAGGACAAACCATCACATGCCAAAACTTTGACAGCTCATTCTTCTGATATTTTAGGTTCAGCGTGTATTTTAAATAAATAAAATCTGTATTTTGAAGATTTTCTCCAATTATATAATATATGGATGTAAATAAAAACTCATAAAATCCGGCAATATACAGTATAGCTAGTAAGGTTCAGTGACAATATGAATTCTTATATACAGTATTTATATTCCAATCTGTTAACTTCTTCTCTCTGATTGGTCAGAAGGTGTTGATTCATTTTCTGTAGATTATTTTAATGCTTTAGTGTTTCTACAGTAATGTAATGAGTCGATACTCTGTGTAATCTAAGAATCACAAAAATGTGTGGCTGCACCTTCCCTTCCTCCACCTTCATGGCTGAAGTGCCCTTGAGCAAGGCACCTAACCCCCATCTGCTCTCCGGGCGCCACCATCGTCTGTGTTTACGTGTGTGTGAGTGTGTGCTCACTTTGGAAGGGTTAAATTCAGAGGGATTAATTTCCCTTGTGGTATTAATACAGTATTGCAAAATAAAAAAAAATAAAAAGAGTAATCTCAGAATAGAGTTGCGAAATTCCAGGAATTTTAAAAGTTAATGGGACTAAAATGGAAATTTTAAAAAAAAAATTGCAGGTTAGACTATAACACGGAACTTAAATGTAATTTAAAAATAAAACCTACTGTAGTATTCATTCATTCATTTTCTAATTAGGGTTGCTGTGAGGCTGGAGCCCATCTCAGCCGACTCTAGGCGAGGGTGGGGTACACCCTGGACAGCTCGCCAGGCCATCGCAGGGCCAACACACACACACACACACACACACACACACACACACCTAGGGGCGATTTGGAACAGCCAATTAGCCTACTGTGCATGTTTTTGGACTGTGAAAGGAAACCGGAGTACACGGAGGAAACCCACGCAAGCACGGAAGGAACATGCAAACTCCGCACAGAAACGCCCGAGTCCGGGAATCGAACCCTGGACTTTCTTGCTGTGGGGTGGCCATCGTGCCGCACCTACTGTAGTATAATTTTAGTTAAAAAAAAAAAAAAGATTTTCAATCAAATTTAACTGAATTTCTACTCGGTATAAATAAATATTCACAGCAAAGTGGGTATTAGGCCAGAAATGATTAAATACTTTGTTGAATTTTAATCACGATTTTCCCCAAAGTTGCAGGTTTAAAAGGCTGAAGATTCCTGGCAGGTTTTGGTTAGTTACTCCGACACTTCATTCAATGTTTATGGAAGGAGAGTCCAGTGTCAGCATTTGGTTTTCCAATACTAAAAATATTCTTTATATGTAATTAACTGTTTAAAGTGGAAATGCATAAAAATGTCAATTTTCTTGCAAATTTCAGTGGTATAAAAGGAATAAAACTCTTCACAGTGCTGTTCCAGGACAATAACAGTCGTGTCATGTTTTATTCCTTATACTGTATATACTACAGCACTGTATCGTTCATGGAGTGTTGTTCTGTTAATACACTACACGTCATGTAATCCAGGGGTGTCAAACTCATTTTCACTGAATTTCTAGGTCATCGAGGGCCGAATAATCCCTGACCATCTATTCAAAAAGGGCAACCATGACACAATGATTAGTTTAGGCATTTGTCCCTTTTTTCCTTTATTCACTTAGCTTTTCTGACAACTCTTGACAGCGATAAGCTAACTTGCGATCTTTTTTTGAGTCATGAATTAGCCGTGTTAGGTGTTTAGGCAGGTGGCTGCCAACTAGTGGAAGGATTAAGAATTACATTTCATGGTAATGGTTGATGCAAAGAATGTACGATAGTCATATTCTTTGAAACCTCCAGCGGGCCACATTCGATGAGTTGGCTGGCCGGATTTGGCCCACGGGCCTTGAGTTTGACACATCTGACGTTGACAAAAGCGAGATATTAGTATTACGTACCTCATCAAATGCCATTCTGTCTTTGCTCCTGGGTGGTGTGTTCATATAGCGTGAAGTCTCCAAGGTGAAATCAACTACAGAACACGAAGAGGAATGTCACCAATGTGATTAAATCGATTTCATACAGTGTTCATACTTGAACTGCAGAGATATCCAGAACGCTGCTGTGATGTTCATATTGCACGAGTTTCACAACAACGTGACGGGTTCAGCCAAAAATAAGGAAAGAAGTGTGAGTTTACACAGGGGTGTGAAAGCTGTACGCACAGAAAGACGGCTGTGTGAACCAAACGAGACGGCCTCCTTTTCCCTTCCCTTCATTTCGAATTTCAAACACCAGGCTACATTATTTTGAAGTCCTTATGTGTTATGCGGCGTAATACTGCATGTAATATTTTCTAATAACTCGTAAATCCATGTACTGCTTTTTTAACTCCCTTGAAATTCTTTGGATCCTCTTAGTTATGCTGTAATATTGTGGACATGCGCCATGTTGTCAAAACGTCTTTCTCTTGATATATTAGCTTGGATGTATTCTAGGGCCGATTTTATAGATGTTTTTCTATATTTTGAAGATTTTCTATAATTAAGAAACCTACAGGGGGTGCAAACTTTTGCCCTCAACTGTTTATGAGTCCAGTTGGGCAAAAAAAAACCTACAGTAGATTAGTTTCAGTAATGATGTTTAAAATAAGGGCTCATTTGCCAAATGTGGTGGAGCAGTTCAGAGAAATTATGGACGAAATTTGGAGAAAATCAGCTGTAAAGTTTGTTGTATAAACTGAAATCAGCACAGCACATACAGTGCACAGCATATATTCATCCTACAAAGTCATATTTACATGTAATTTTACAGTAAAATACAGAAAATTTTGATTTAATGAGATCACTATCATCTCAAACAAATTTCTGCTACATTGCACTCATGCTGTAGAGACTCGGCCCCAAACATTACGTTTTACAACCTCAGAGCTGCAAACTGAACGTGCATCAGCCATCATGTGACTCACGCATCGCTTCTGTGAGGGTGTGGGTGAAGCTCTCCTTCTCATCCTCCAGGGTCTGCTGGGTCTGCAGTGGCACAGGCAGATACCCATAATGCTCTCTGTTACACACAAACATCTGCACTCCTACAGGGAAGCAAATGAGCAGTAAATATCAGTCAGTGTTCAGAAATAAGACTCATGAGAAATTATTACTGTTTTTACTGACTAATAAAAATAATAATAATAATAATTATTATTATTATTATTGGATATACTGTATTAATCCCACAAGGGAAATTTGGCTCTGCATTTAACCCATCCAAAACGAGCACACACACACACACACACACACACACACACACACACACACACACACACACACACACTAAGAGCAGTGGGCTGCCACAGTGCGGTGCCCGGAGAGCAGTTGGGGGTTAGGTGCCTTGCTCAAGGGCATGAAGGTGGACAAAGGGAAGGTGCTGCGCCGACAAACATTTTTCAGGAAACGATCCAGCGACCTTTTGGTCCCAAACCCACTTCTGTAACCATTAGGCCACGGCTGCCACCAGAAATAAAAAATAATTTAATTATATACACACACACACACACACACACACACACACACACACACACACACGAAAA
>JBCNYH010000011.1:22168853-22187248 GCA_039654325.1 Tandanus tandanus | reverse complement strand
GCCCCTCCCTGGTCGGTGGTGGTCGTGTGATAGGGAAGGCTAAAAGTTGATGGGTGGGAATTGGAAACGACTAAATTTTTTTTTTTAATTAAAAAAAAAAAAGAAAAAAAAAGAAATATCATTTTCATTCAATTTATTAATTCAATCAACAGATTTTCTTTTTTTCATTTCATGACCAATTGTCTTTAAAATATATTTTAGAAGAAAACTAAACTTAATTTAATATTTCACTGAATATTTCACCAAAACTATGGGGGTACTCATAAAGTGCAAGGTACCTCCACCAGGCACCGATGGATTATTATACCTTGGCATAGTTATAATGAAATGTCTCCTCCTAGTGGGCACTGAATAAATATTTTTCCCCATGTTAAAGATAGGGAATTCTCGGGATTCTGGATTTCTTTCTCAACGTGATTCCATGCACAGATCCCCAGGCTCAGGCCCCAAACCTCCACCAAGTTTGATAAAAAAAAAATCAACTTTGCAGTTTTAGCATAATCCTGTTAACAGAAAAAAAAAAATTTGATAAATGCTTGTCAAAAAGACTTTATTAAATTCCTGCTCCAAAATAATACAGGTTCTTGGTAGGCCCATACCCCATCCCTCCAAGAAGTTTGGTGAAAATTGGTTCAATGTTTTTTTTGGTTTTTGTGTAATCCTGCCAAAAGGCAAAAAAAAATATATAAACCCACAAAAAAACAAAAAAACAAAACAAAAACAGACGCTGGTGAATACATAACCTTTCCCGCCAAGCAGCGGAGGCAATAATTGTGATTAAATATTTCCAATAGTTCTTTCAAACTCACAACCTTTGGAATTATTGTCTGTCAATTTTAATAAATAGAGATAAATTTTGCCTGTCATTAAACACCACATTAGCACTTTATGGCATGTTTAACGGATTAATGGATTAACCCGCTTTACAGCTAAAACCAAAGAGGATTAGGTTTCATTGTACCATGTGTACAGTATATGTGATCAGTTTTGTGCTGATTATAAGAGAGGATTAATGACATAAAATGGTCGTCCCAGATAATAATTGCCTGCTGAGATCATGATTACGCAACTCACAACATGGCCCTAAATGACATGAATAAAACTACGTTACATCACTGGATCAAGTTCCTGAATATGTTGAGTAAGTGATTTGTAGAAATCAATCATTCAGTAATCATTTTTATATCAATATGTTTGCTTTCATCAGTCAACAGACACGATGACTTACATGACTTCTTTTTGAGTAGCTTCAGCTCCTTGGTCACTATTTTGGTTTTGAGAGCGAGCCTTTAATCGGGCTCTCGCCAGCAAACGCTTCGCCTGCTCATGACGTGGGCTTAAAGTCGAGTCAGATCTATATGGACAGGCAAGAAGGTAAACATGTTATAACCATGGCCAAATAAATCATATTGTTCTTTATATAGTATAATATATAATGTACATGCATTTTGAAATCAACCTATCACCAGGAGTATAGTAGGTGGGGTATATTGTAATATATAGTTGTATATCAGTCCCATCTCTTTCAAAAACACTAATTACACATCTAGTGGGGCAGGAGGAAGGGGTGCAACCTCAAAAATCTTCCTTAAATCTTAAACATTTTGAACAGAAATGGCCCTGACACTGCCATGCCAAAATTACTGCTAGTTAATATTTATATAATTAGTTTGTTTTCCATCCATATGTATACCAGTTAGTATAAAAAATTAGGAAAAGATTTAAACATTGAAGATCCATTTGTGGGGGTGGGGAAGTGATGGGGCAAAAGGGGTGGAGGAGGCATGCAACGTTCTATGGCTGCTGCGATGTGGGCCCGATTTGGAAAATTTTGTCCCCTCTTACAGAATGCTTAATGGCCAGATACCAATTTTCAGACCTTTCCTAATCCAAAAACTCCACAGTTCTCCAGTTCTTCCCCATGCACCTCCACCTGAAAACCTGATTTTGAGTGCAGGCACCGGACAGCCTGTTTGGCTTCCTCTTCCCATTTATGTTCATTCTGTGCCTACTGTGCTGATTGGTTGCTTGAAAGCTCCATATTCAGTGCGCTGGGTGGCAGAGCGGGATGGGTGGAGATACCGCCGTGCAAGGGGCGGGGGGGAGGGGCAGCTTATAAGGGTGCCACCCAGAAAATCAGCAAAAAACTTTAGTTTATGGCCAAACAACCCAGACGGAACAGGTAAATATGCTTTAACCTCCTTATTTAACACTCTGGCGTCATCTAACATGACAATTCAACACTATAAAAACATTTAAGGGTCAAAGAGGGAAAAGCAAAATATCTTCCCTTTTTTATGCCTATAGCTAGTTAAGTTGTTGACATCATTAATTAGCCAGTTATTGTTTGTCATCCACATTTCCATCGTAATGGTTCTTATCGCCAGAGTACAACTCTGAGGAACAGATTATAGGTTGGAATCCAAATCGTCCATATAGGCAAAGACGGGACCTCATGTAAAGCCGCTTAAGTGTAATCTGTTCCAGATCCGTGCACAGAAAGAAAAAAGAAAAAAAAAAGAAGAAACAGGATTAATCAAATCCATATGAATATCTACAAGAACATTTTTTTTTTTACCTAAAGTTTAACTCTGATCCGAAGATGATTGCTGTGTCCCAATCAGCCTCTTTATAAGACGGCGGTAAACCTGTACAAGGAGATGGAAAGACAATGACATATCTAATCTTTTCACTAGGAAGCAAAAACAGAGTTATGTGCCTGACTTTCTATAATAAGAAGTTAATTTCATTCATTTTCTAAGCCGCTTAATCCTAATTAGGATCGCGGGGAGGCTGGCGCCCATCTCAGCCGACTCTGGGCGAGGGAGAGGCAAACCCTGAACAGCTCACACTCACACCTAGGGGCAATTTGGAACAGCCAATCAGCCTACTGTGCATGTTTTTGGACTGTGGGAGGAAACCAGAGTACCCGGAGCAAACCCATGCATGCAAACACCACACAGAAACGCCCAAACACAGGAATCGAACCCAGGCCTTCTTGCTGTGAGGCGGACGTGCTAATCACTGCGCCACCATGTCGCCTAGTGCTAATATTATTGATGAAATTTTTGGACCAGTAAGGAAATACAGACCTTGTTTACACTTTTTAATGCACCAGCATGCATTTAATACATTCACATCACTAAAATGACTTCAGCTGAGTATCACATGTTCTTTACGTCAGTCTCCATGTCTACATGGGATTCCTCCATGTCCTCCAGCTTCCTCCAAAAACATGAGCTGGGTAGCAACCCTAATTAGCATCTAGGTGTGAATGAGTGTGTGAGGAGTCTGTGTTATACATTAGCTGGGGGTCATAAAAGTAAGTAACTGTCTCTTGACAAACAACCCTGCAAAACACACATGCTAGTATGACTGCCTTCATGGGTGAATGCTTTTTGATGTATTGGGTGAAGTATTGGCTGTGAAGGAAATGAGCAGTTGCGGTTAACCAGCTAGTAATAAATGAGTGTCTGGGAAAGGTTGCATTAAACCCTGCAAACCCTGTGATTTTCTTCCTGCCATTACACAACACTTCAGAGACCCACAACAGCAAATTTCATCTGCAGGTTTCATCACATGGTATTAAAACATTATTATCCATAGTCCCTCTTGCTCCCAGCCCCCCAACATCTGTAATCTCGTAAAGGAATGATGCCATCTGCCTACAGACCGTAAAACTATCCTGCTGCAATGTGTGCTGGCTTTGGATCTGCACAAATTGCTTGAATATCAAACAATAAAACTATCCACCAAGTTCCGGCCACAAAGAACTCAAAGACCTCACCTTTGTTTATGAGTGAAGGTTGACACTGTCCTTCTGCAAGCATGGCTGAGGTGGTCTGGGCGGTTTGGCCTTTCTCTGTCTCGACCTTCTCTGTTTTGTATCTTATAATATCTTTCTTCCCAGGTTCATCTGGTGGCCTTTGTTCCTTTTGGAAACATCCCTGGAAAGTGCTCTCCAAGGTGTCCAGTTCCTTGTGAATCAGTTCTTTGTGAATCATTATATCTCCAACTCTAAGCGTCTGCTCCTCCTTCTTGGCATGTAGTGCATTCTTCATGGTTATTGCTAAAGAATCTACCTCAAGGTTTGCAACGAGGCTCTCTCGTCGGGCCACTTGGCGAAAACTTCTGGATGGTGTCCAATACTTCAGAGAAGAAGTTGGCTTTGATAAAATGGTGCCACCATGTCCACTTGAACAATTCTTCATTCCAGGTCCTTCACCAAACCCAGAGTCAGGACGGACAATGGAGTCTTCTTCCTTTTCCCATTTATTTCCCTTTAGGTGGCTGGATGCTGTGAGGTTTTGCACTTCAGATACCTCATCAACACTGCTACTCGACTTGAATATCTTGACTTCTGGGATGCTCGAAGATGATTGTTCCCTAGGTTCTGACAGACCATCAATCAGAGCATCATGCGTCTCTTTCCCTTTAGACCGCCTTTGGGATATCTCCTTGAATTTTGACTGTAAGGCAGATACAGCTGAGCCTGAAGAAGAATTATACGAGCCACTACAACCAGATGGAGATTGAACCATATGAAAGACTTGTGTGGCAGCATTTTGTATTTGAGCATTCGTCTCCATCCTCCTGCGTTGCAGTGCTCGATCAGAGAGGTCCTCTTTTCCTTCTGCTTCTTTCTTTAGCAGTGGCAGACCCTACATAGCAAAGAAAAGTAGTGGCTTCTTCTTTTCGCACTACACTCTATCATCATTCATTCATTTGCTGGAGCCTATTTCAGACAACTCTGGGTGAAGGTGGGGTACATCCTGAACAGCTCGCTGATCCATCACAGGGCCAATACACACAACCATTCACACTCACACTCGGGGCAATCTGGAACAGCCAAGTAGGCTAACGTGAATGTTTTTGGACTGTGGGAGGAAACCGGAGAACCTGGAGGAAAAAACATGCAAACTCCACACAGAAACGCCCTCACCGATCCCAAGCACCTTTTTGCTGTGAGGTGGGTGCGCTAACCAGTACCCCACCGTGCTGCCCTTCTGAAATCACTGCTAACAAGATAAAATGGCTTCATGCTGATTGATTCGAGACGTAGCGGCAGATGATACTTTACAGATTTCAGAAGCCTTTTAAATCCAATCCATGGAGGACATTTAATAGAGCTCAGTATTTATTCATTTATTCCTTATTATTATTTACAGGAAGCAACACTTGGCTAGCTCAGCACAGTGGTCGCCAAAACGTTTACTGGAGATCCACCTTCTGGCAGGGTTTTTTCCAACCAAAATCTAACACACCTCTTTTTGATGATCAAGAACTTCTTAAGTCAATTATTAGATGGTCAGGTGGGCATGATCAGGGTCTTCAGGGAGGTAGATCTCCAGGAACAGGGTTGGTGAACAATGGCTTAGCATTTAGCCCTAAATAGTCACTCCGTCGCCCTGAGATGGACTGGCGAGCTGTCCAGGGTGTATTCTGCCCTCGCCTGGAGTCGGCTGAGATGGGCGCCAGCCTTCCCACGAACCTAATTAGGATTAAGCGTTTCAGAAAATGAATGAATGAATAGTCACTCCGTCGTCGACTTCCCTGTACTTGTGTCACATATGGGTCTTCTCACATTTGTCGTCGTCACACTTTTCTTCCATCTGTTATTCCTCCTGAACTATTCAGTGGAATTCAAACAAATTTGGTCAGTAACTTTGATATAAATAACCCTTAGATGTGCACCATATACTTCGTATTCGTGTCGCCTGTCAGCGAAGCTGGAGCGACACATAGGGATCACTGTCTGTCGTCTTGTGTCGTTGTCAGCGGCGGCGGTGTCCGTCGTCACACTTGTACTCCTCAAGTGCACTTAACTTATTTCAACCAAACTTTCACATTATTACCCCATAATATTGTCCATCGCCTCCTGCTCCATAAAGGGGCGCTGCAATGCACAACCCCTCCTACATCTGTCAGTGGATTTTTACGAGACTTCTTCAGAACACATTTTCCCCCAATGCTAGTGGAAGTAAGCAAGACTGCAAGTCTTCACTTCCTCAAAGGCAGAAGTAAACTTTATAATGCATGTCATAAAAACATCATTTCGAAGAAAATGTGTTTATCAGAACAGATTTATTTACCTTGAACCTAATTGCACTTGCAGCTCCTCCACCATGATCTATGGAGTTAAAGCACCATGGTGTCCTCCCTGTCTGTACATTTATATCCTATGAACATATAACTACACGCTTCCTGAACAGATTCGATCCAATACATGTCTCATCCTGGACACGTCCACCTGCACTGGTGTAATAAACCCCTCCTTATCTTCACACATGTCAACTCTCGCTCAATATTCATGATTGGTCTGCTAATCCCTGTGGAGATCGGACGGATTAGAACAAAACGGGAAATAAAAGCCTGCTTTAATGCCTCGGACACCGACTGTAGGATTTATTGTGTACGTCAGTACATCCCACTCATGATTTCATTTAAACCTAAAAGAGACCTTTTGGAGGATGGTGCTGGTCAGAGTGTGATTCTGTGTGACCTGCTGGGACTTAAGTCCCCTGAACACCCTGTACACCCTGAACAGCTCGCCATTCCATCGCAGGGCCAATACGCACACGCACAAAACCATTCACACACACATACTCACACCTAGGGGCAATTTGAAACAGCCAGTTAGATTAATGTGCCTGTCTTTGTACTGTGGGAGGAAACCAGAGTACCCAGAGGAAACCCATGCAAGCACACATGCAAACTCCACACAGAAACGCCCTCACCGAGCTCGGGACTCAAACCAAGGATGGACACGTTCTTCTAACACTGGAGACGCCTTCTATTAAATATCAGATAATCTCTCTCTCTCCTTTCTCCACCCTCCAGTTCCGAAGCCACCAAGACTCCATTACTTTCTCCTTGTCTAGTTTCGTTGTTGTGCTAAACTTCAGTGCTTCGTGTCATTAGAAATTCTTTTTTTCTTTCTTTCTTTTTTTAGATTGAGATCCGAGCCATCCATCTATTATCTATACCACTTATCCATCAAGGTTGTGGGGAAGCCCAAGCCAATCCCCAGAGGCGGAGTTACACCCAGAACGGGTCACCAGTCTGTCAGGACTCAGGGGGTGAAGGCAGTTTTCTGGAGACGTCCGACTGGTAGGAGATCTTATGGCAGACCCCAGACCTTGCTGGAGGGATTATATATGTCCTGTCTGGCCTGAGAGCACCTTCAGGATCCCCAATCAGGAATTGGAAAGAGGAATGCCTCCGTGATTTTTATTGGACGGGTGGATGGATGGATGGATGGATGGATGGATGGATGGTTGAACCCTCCTCCCATCCATCCATCAAATAAAATTGCTTATCCAGACACAAACAAGTTTTCCAGACTGGAAGTGAGTCTTCCACATGGGTTTTCGCAGCCACTTTTGAAACTTTTGATAGGATCACAGCTTAACCCTTAATAGTGCTATTTGTACAGATAAGGGATAAAGTTAATTAGACTCATAATCAGCCATTAATCAACAGCTTCTGATAATAAATGTTATTAATAATTGCTTGTAATAACCATGTAACTGTAGGGTGCAGTACTAGGCATGACCAGCAGATGGCGCCTCCTTTTTGTGTGTGTGTGTGTGTGTGTGTGTGTGTGTGTGTGTGTGTGTGTGTGTGTGTGTGTGTGTGTGTGTAAAAGAGAGGAACTCCCGAAGAACTTCTTTGACTGGTTTACACACACACACACACACACACGATATGACGACCAAAGGAATAAGCCAACATTTTTTATTAAAAAGAAGATGAAGGCGCCTGGACTCCTGAAGCATGAGTAAGCGTGCATTTAGTTTTTTTGTTTGTTTGTTTTTTTTTTTATGTAAAAAATATTTAAAAGTATTGCAATGTTTTTCCTCTTTGCGTCTGTATTTGGGTGTGGACCGGCGAGTTGCTAACTTGCGATAGCATCTATTTTAGGCTCCGTCTCAAATCGGCCCGTGCTCCCTTATATAACACACTTCCGCAGGTCGTGGAATACTAGCGCGCGCGCCCTGATGAGTGCACTTCCTGTCAAGGGGCGCGCTGTTTGTAACACAGCCTCGGGTTGCTCGCTCACTGAACGCACAGATCACATTTCTCACCCTTTATTTAGGTTTAATTCCTTCGACGCGAATTAAAGGATAAACTCGGTGAAGAATCGTCATTTATTGAAATCACACAGCTGTTATTGTGGTGTCAGCATTTCAAGCTGGTGTTGCTTGCAGGCGTCGTGTAGCCTCGCTAGCACTAACAGTTGCATCCTTTCGTTTAGCAAAGAAAAACTAAACAAAAACAAAACTTGCCCAGAAATAGCCAAGAAATAATTTTCACACATTTTCACTAATCCTTTGATACAATTTCAGCTTTTAAACAGTGTGGTTTTAGTGAAAATCTCTTAAAAACCCAGGTGTTACATAATAGCCTGTCATGCTAATTTTAGTTAGCGAGCTAGCTCGATGGTATCCACTTACCTCAGCGGGGTTTTTTTTGTTTGTTTTTTTGAATGTTTGTTTGTTTATGCACACAGTGCAGAATTAAATGCATGTCAAGTTGTTTTGTGTGCTTTAAATATGAAAGTTTGATTAGGTTTTGAGTGGAAGTGAATAAATTAGCTGTGAAGCTAATCGGGCTAGTGTTTAAAAATACAGCAAACAATGCTAGACAGTTAGCAAGCTAGCCGGTTTTGGTTGCTAACACCAGCAATGTCAATAACATAAATCACTTGTATGTTTGGTTGGATATAATGGTTATAATCTGATTTCTTTTAGCTTAACTGGTTAAAGAAAGGCCTTAATAGTGTGTTTTTAAAAAATATTAAATTATTAAGCTAACAACCATCAAGCAATGGCTCCTGACAGATGACTTAGCAAGTGCACAAGGCAAGCTAGATAGCTGATTAGCAGTACTAACAATTAGCAATAACCTTCAAAACAACTCAGTTGGGGCATTTATGCATATAAAATACGCCATAATGTCATTATTAAGTTATATACCGACGCTTGTTTTGTTTTAAATGCATTTCTGCATCTGGTTTGTTTCTTTGTCTCCATTTTGTTCTAAATAATCCTTCCTATGATCCCAAAAAATCATTCCACATCATCTCCTTATTCATCAATTCTGTCTTTTTTTCTTCTTCTTCTTTTTTTTTTTTTTTTTTTACAGGTTTCAGGTCCCGCACTATGTGATGAGCCACCAGGACGCGTGGACGTTATTGTATACAAACTCCTTTTGATTCCAGTGGAATCTTTTGCTTATAACCGCTTTTGTTTAATGAAACGCGCACGGTCACGCCTTGGCACGTACATGTAGACCGTCCTGGTGACGATGCCCGTCCAAGCTCCGCAATGGACCGAGTTCCTGCTGTGTCCCATCTGCACGCAGACGTTCGAGGAGACGGTGCGACGGCCCATCAGCCTCGGGTGCGGCCACACCGTCTGCAAGATGTGCCTCAACAAGCTGCACCGCAAGGCCTGCCCCTTCGACCAGACGGCCATCAGCACCGACATCGAGCAGCTGCCCGTCAACTCGGCCCTGCTGCAGCTCGTCGGGGGTCAGGTCAGAGTGGGTGGCGTGAAGGGTGGCGTGAAGGGTTAAACGCACCCTTGTTTATGTAAAACGTTCATAAGCCCTGTTCAGACAGAGTTGGGTTACTTTTATCTAAGGTCCGGGCCACTTTGTAATTTTACAGCGGAATGTTTTATGCAGGTGTTGCCTTGTTAGGGGAAAGACTTTGTTTTTAGAAGACGTATTTGACTTTCAACATGATCTGGGTGGTAAAACCTCTTCATCGCATCTTCAGCCACTGCAGACCTCTACCACGGTGCCTTCCTTTGATCACACATTTGGACCGAGGTGGGCTAGGTCAGGGTGCAGGTCGTGATGGATGTGTGAGGCAGGAATTGTGAATGTTTTAAAAATGAGCATGGTATATCTTTCTAGAATCCTACTCGGTCTTGTACACGGGTTTGGGAGGTGGGTCATGTACTTCTGCCTGTGATTGTAAAGTGTTAGCATGATTTATTTAGCTTTAAAGCACGACTTTCATGATGAGAAGTACCAAACAGGTGCCTCTACATCAGCATTAGCTGTAGGATGAGTTTTGACCAGCAGGTGGCGTAAAGAGTAAAGTGTAAGAGTAAAACAAACCAAAAATGGACGGTACCGGTCTTGTACAGGTATCGTAATTTACTTTGTATTTTTTATGCCGTCATCAGGTGCCCAAACCGCAGCCTGTGGCGCTCATTACTAGTCCAGAAGACACCAAGCATTACGATGAGGCGCGGCAGTGTGTGGAGGAGCTCGCCCTCTACCTCAAACCTCTCAGCAGTGCACGAGGTATAATACATAAATACATTTCAGCATCTCTTAGTGCTTTTTCTGATATTATGAATATAAAGGTGGGGAGAGATTTCTCACCTAATGACTTCCTGTATTTCATCAGATATTTTACGTTGACTAATTTGTTTTTAAAGGTACGGTGTGTAACATTTTTAAAGGGACTATGATTAGAAGTTAAAGATATGGTCGATACACGCACTTTTATTAATCTATAATCATAAAAAAAACCTAAGCTGGTTGGAATGAGCTGGCTGTGTCTACATGTGGAGCGGGTCCCCTCTCATGGAGGCCGCCATCTTGGACCGCCGCGTTTCTACAGTAGCTCAGAACCATTAAGGCTTTGAAGGGGGTGGAATTTCAGTTGGTCGCAATCTGGAACGTCACCACTACATGCCGCTAGACTCCGCTAACTCTTACACACCGTCCCTTTAATGCTTGTTTTGACCGTTTGATTAGTAAGTCGTGTTGAAATTACCGGGCTTGTTTTTTTTGATGGTTGTTATATGATGGTTAGTTTTTGCTCATTACAGAATAAAAGTGTTTGTTTCGTGTATGTATGTTGCTTTTGTTCTTTTTCTAGGCGTGGGGTTGAGTAACACGGCACAGAGCGTGCTCAGCAGACCCATGCAGAGGAAACTGGTCACCTTGGTGCACTGCCAGCTGGTGGAGGAAGAGGGCCGCGTACGTGGCATGCGTGCCGCTCGCTCTCTGGGCGAACGCACTGTGACAGAACTCATCCTGCAGCACCAGAACCCACAGCAGCTCTCTTCCAACCTGTGGGCTGCCGTCCGCGCCAGGGGCTGCCAGTTCCTCGGACCAGGTACGTCAAAACGCTTTTGATTATTTCTTTTTTGTGTGTGTGTGTGTGTGTGTGTGTTTACAATGTCCTGTTATTCTGGCTTTGTGTCCTAATCCACAGCGATGCAGGAAGAGGCCCTGAAGCTGGTGCTGCTGGCTCTGGAGGACGGGTCTGCACTGTCCAGGAAGGTCCTGGTGCTGTTTGTGGTGCAGCGTCTGGAGCCCAGATTCCCTCAAGCCTCCAAAACCAGCATCGGACACGTGGTTCAGCTGCTTTACCGTGCGTCCTGCTTCAAAGTGAGTGCATTATGTTGGGGTTCCATCGGATGTTTGCCTCCGTGGGAATTATAGTGTGTGTGTCCCATCCTGGGTCGTTCCCAGTGATGACGCGGTCTGTGTGTACGGTTCCGCAGGTGACCAAGAGAGACGAGGATTCGTCCCTGATGCAGCTGAAGGAGGAGTTCCGAACGTACGAGGCTCTGCGGCGGGAGCACGACTCCCAGATCGTCCAGATCGCCATGGAAGGAGGTCTGCGCATCGCCCCTGACCAGTGGTCCTCTCTGCTCTACGGGGACCAGTCGCACAAGTCCCACATGCAGTCCATCATCGACAAGGTGATCGGTCATCTCTGATCCGTTAACTGCTGTTCCAACACTGCTGTACGGAACCCCTGACCTTTTATTCCCGTCGTAGTTGCAGACGCCGGCGTCGTTTGCTCAGAGTGTACAGGAGCTGACTATCGCTCTACAGAGGACGGGAGATCCCGCCAACCTGAACCGCCTCAGACCTCATCTGGAGCTGCTGGCCAACGTCGACCCCAGTCCAGGTATATACGCTTTAATGCTCCAAAGAATATGAAGCCCACGTGCACATGTTGCACGTGTGTCAGGACTGCTAGATCAGTTAAGGACATTTTTTTTTTTTTATAGTTTTTAATTTCTATAACCGTTATTTAATTTGGTTAAAGGGACAACGTGTAAGTTTTAGCAGTATCTAGCGACATCTAGTGGTGATCTTGCAGGTTGCATCCGATTGAAATTTCACTCTTTTCAAAGCCTGTATGGGCTACTGTGGAAACATGGTGGTGCAAGATGGCCGCCTCCATGAGCGGGGACCCGCTCTACGTGCAGATATAAACATATCTAGGGTTCTGAAAACTCAACCACCCTTTTCTTAATGATTATTGGTTGATGGAAACTTATTTATGGATGTACCTAATTTCTGCTTATAGGGGCTCTAAAATGTTACACATTGTTGCTTTAATGCATATAAGCACATCCACTAAGTACCCCTTTAACAAAACACATTTCTGCTTCTTAACCTCATTCGCTCTCCTTCTCTCTCCCCGCCACTTGCTATTTTTGGCAGTTGTCGGAACCTGAAGCGAAATTTTCATATCGGGATCTGGATCAGAGATATCAGCAATGATGTGGTGTGTGTGTGTGTGTGTGTGTGTGTTTGAGAGAGAGAGAGAGTAAACAATGAGGCCCTCGTCAGAATGGACATGTTTCAACATGAAAATGTACACGTCGTTTAGCATGACAGGGTTCAGACAGTGAGGAGACTGCGTAGGATCCTTCAGACCGCTAACTTTAAAAAAACACAAGCAGGAAAAGGAAGATGAACTCTGTTTGTTTTGTTTGGGTAACTGTGGGTCACACCCCATTGCCCAAGTATCTGCTGCCTGTGCCAAAAAAAAAAAAAGAAAATCATTACCCAGTCTTTCATCCTCGGGCTGCGTTTAGACGTGTTAATGTTCCGTGATCGGTACTGACGTCACAAGCAATATGTTGATGATACAGAATTTCCGGAACCCTTTGCTCTCCTTCATCCTCAGATGCCCCCCCTCCAACATGGGAGCAGCTGGAGAAGGGTCTGGTAGCGGTGAAGACGGTGGTGCACGGCCTAGTGGACTTCATCCAGAACCATAGCAAGAAGGGCACCGAGCAGCAGCAGCCGCCGCAGCACAGCAAGTACAAAACCTACATGTGCCGTGACATGAAGCAGAAAGGGGGTTGCCCCAGAGGTGCCAGCTGCACCTTCGCCCACTCGCAGGAAGAGCTCGAGAAGTCAGTATTGAACAAACATTACACAAATGACTGCTTTAGCTGTGAAATGTGAGCTACTTTTTTAATTTTTTTTTTTAAGAAATGCATTTTTTGCTCATGCCTTCTTGAGAAAAGAATTTGATTTGTTGTTCTGAAGGAAACCAGTTTTGATTTGTTCAAGTGAAGGAGTCATTTTTGATTTGATCTACTAATAGAATCACTTTTCATTTGTTCTATTAATGGAATCAGTTTTGATTCATTCGAGTGAAGGAATCGTTTTTGATTCGTTTGAGTAAAATAATCGCTTTTGATTCGTTCGAGTGAAGGGACCGCTTCTGACTCGTTGGGGTGAGGGGGCCGCTGTTGGGGTGAGGGGGCCGCTGTTGGGGTGAGGGGGCCGCTGTTGGGGTGAGGGGGCCGCTGTTGGCTCGTTGGGGTGAGGGGGCCGCTGTTGGGGTGAGGGGGCTGCTGTTGGGGTGAGGGGGCCGCTGTTGGGGTGAGGGGGCTGCTGTTGGCTCGATCGGCTGAGGAACTTGTTTTACTGAAGGACTCACTCTTGATTCCTTCTGTTAAAGGAATTTATTTTAATTTGTTTCTGTGAAGGATTCGCTTTTAAGTCGTTCTAATGATGATTATCTAAAGGTCGTACTTATACCTTTTGAATTATTTTTTTTTAATCTTTTATAATATTCTTCTTTTAAACTTGCAATATTAAAATGTTTGCTTCCTGTTCTTAGATACCGTAAGATGAACAAGCGCCTGGCTCCGAGACTTCCATGTGGTCCCTCACTGCTGCCCGATGAAGGCGTTCCTCTAGAGGGCGTGACCCGTAAACCCTCACCCCTTACCAACGGCATCGTGGCACCATGTCCACCACCAGCGCCGCAGCTTTTAGCTCGTGGACATGACCCTTCACCCTACGAGCTCATGCGCAAGCCCAAAATGGACAGCCTGAGCGCTCCTGGATCTCCCCCTGATTCGTACGCAGTTTCAGTAATCTCTATACACTGTACGCTGCATGTAAACGGGATAAATGATACGGATTACTGTACATCCAGAGGTTGTGATATAAGGTGGTAATATAATCACGTTTTCATTTGTTTGCTCAGTTTTGGTTAACGTTTGCCTTCTTTTTAATCCTTGTGCAGTTTGGATAAGTCTGGCCTGCCCCTGCCCCCCCACGCAGTTGCTCATTCGAGGGCCGAGCACTTGCCCGTGCCCAAGCAGATTCCTGGAGTGCACCGTGGTGCTCCACCGCTCTACCAACAGCAGCAGCCCGAGCTTTTCTACCCTGAGGCCAGAGCGCCGACAGGAGCGCAGTATGACGGTCAGTACTCTGCCGGTGAGTGGAACACGTACACACAGCTAAACAGGTTATACGCTGATATTTAGCAGTGCGTCAGTGCTAACAGTGTTTGCTTTAATTTCATTCTTTCAGGTACGCCGTACCCCTACCAGCCGACCCAGTTTGTGCCACCGCGCTACATCCGTAACCCTTTGCCCTCGGGCGATACCCCGTACCAAGACCCATACCCTGCTTATGGCCCCGACCGCCAGTACCCACCTCCTCACCACTCAGTCCCACCTTTCTCAGGCATCAGTGCCCACCAGTACCCACCCCCTTCTCACTATGATGCCCGCCGGCATGGCGCGTACACAGCACCACCCCCTCCGCCCCCCCTCCAACCCTTCGGCCCACCTCGAGACGAGATGGTGCGCATGAGCCCCGTGTCTTTGGACGTTCCGCCCACTCCAGGGGCGCCCACCTCCCTCTATCACCCCGACGCAGCGTCCCGAGAGAGATATCCTCCGGACGGGTACTATCCCCCTGCACCACATCCCGGCCAAATCAGGTCCCATATCAGGGTGAGTTCGTCTTTAATTACAGATGCTGAATATTTCTGAACAGTCTCTAACGTCACATTCTTTTTTTTCCCCCCCATGGTCCACCTCAGGACCCATATGGCCGTTCCCAGCCCACCTTGGACTACCTGCACCGCAGGCGTAAGGAGCTGCTGAACCAGCTGGAGGAGAGGAAAGTCATTTCTCCTCCACCGTTCGCTGCATCCCCGACTCTGCCTGCTCACACCTTCCCCAACGACTTCCCTCCGGAGGCACAGGCATGGCGAAAAATACATAGAATTTCTGTTTAGGTGTTTAAAAATGATACAGTAAGACAAATTAGCGTAATATACCAATCATGCAGTAAATTTAAATCTTCACTGGCAGGGGAGGGATGGATTAGTCGTCAAATTTTGCTAGCATTCCAGATTACCGACCCCAACTTTAACAGCGAGGCTGCGATCAATTGTCACTATATATATATTTTTTCTGGGATGTTGTATCAAGATATCGTTTGCGAACGTTTTTAACTAGCAGTAACACTGCAAACACTAAACCGAGAAGCAGGTTTTAATTTCATTTTGCTGCTACACCACTTTAAAGATGACGATGAGACCGTAACGGACTCGTTCCAGAAGGTGGCAGTGATGTGCAGTAAAGTAAAATCTAACACTAATCCTAATTAGCTCGTCAAAATGAGCAACATAGAACTATGTATTTGTGCACTTATAAAACTAAACTGAGATTTAAAAAAAGTTCCTATATAACAAAAATTATAATTGCTTTTAAATTTTGTACCTACGATTTTGTTTGCATCTTGCAGTACATAGAGGACGGCTCTAAAGCGTTCGGCGCTCGAGAACCCAACTACGCCGGGCAGTACTCCCCATGGTCATGTGACACCATCGGCTCCTACATCGGCTCCAAAGATCCCAAACCGAAAGACTGCGTGAACGCTGGAGCGGCGGACGTGATGGTACGCCGCCTTCGCTGTATAACTCTCTTCGCTGGAGAAGTTCTGACCTCATCAGTCTTTTTCTTCTTTTTACAGAACATGGACGGAAAGGGTCTGAGGGAGCCGCCTCTGGACGGACAGCGGCGCTCGGCAGAAGCCAAAGACGACGATCCCATCATTCCCTTCGGCCCTCTGCCCACTGTGTCGCCGTTTGGCGCCATTTCGCGGACGTCGAAAACGGGCTACCAGACCACGGGCCCTGTGCAGGCCATGGCGTCCTCACAGGCCTCCAAACACATCACCATGACAGGCAGGTTCACCTCACAAAACGTTTTTTTTTTATTTTTTTTAATCACTGTTATTATATGTGATAGGCTGTTTATAAAAAAGGGCGGTGCTTCCATTCATAGCTGACTACTCATACGGAAACCATGTTGGCAGTTGGGGCAGTGTGTCCTACCCCCAGCACCAGAGTATCCCCTCTCCGGGCCACTTTAACGAGCGGTATGTGACCCCTAGATCTGTGCATTTTCCTCATGTTCTGTTTCATTTCCTGATGGTATCTGATGTCCTCCAGACTGTCTGTCTCCACCCCCCACCGAGAGCAACTGAAGATGGAGCTCCAGCAAGTCAACCAGCAGATCAGTCAGCAGACGCAGCTCCGCGGCATGGAGGTGACGCATGCAGACCTGGGATAAACCCCTTCCCAGAAATTATTTTTCAAATCAGAATTTATTTGAATGTAGCATCACATCTTGTGTGTGTGTGTGTAGGCAGCGAATAACTCCATGCTCCTTCAGCGAGAAACCAGCGCTCTGAACACTCAACCTCCAGCTGCTAAATGGCCCGTAGGGGGTGCCATCTCCAGCGAGCAGCTCAGCCTCGAGCTTCACCACGTCGAGAGAGAAATCGGAAAGAGGACGCGAGAAATTGCAATGGTAAGCCCAAGGGTTTTTTTTTTTTTTTTTTTTTTTTAAACGTGTGTCTATCATTCAAGATTAAATGTGATGTTAGACCAATGTCACTGAATACAGTGAGCCCACGCGATACGATAGATAAATACAGCCTCCTTTTGCTTGTTGTTGCAGGAGAACCATGCGGCACAGGAAGTCCAGTACAAACTAAAAGCCGCTGAAAACGGCCAGAGCGACCATCAAGCCCAACTGGACGAGCTCTCGTTAGCACTGGGGTGAGTATTAAAGCTGGGGTTGGTAATCTGGAAAGAAGCATCTCTTCAGGGCTACACCCTACCCTACCCTCGGAGGCCCTTCCAAAGCCTTCCTCCACACCCACAGACTCTGATCTGACTGCTGGTTCGTACACGATAGGGTCTGACACGAGTAGGGCGAAACGGAAGCATTTGATTGGATATTTCTCAGTGAACCATGAGGCAGTGATTGGTTGGTGTTTTTTACAGAAGTGTAGACAATATAACGACTAAAAATGTTACCAGTCCCAGCTTTAACTCAAGTATATGGAACTGTAGACCTCTACCAAGGTAGTGCAATCTGTAAACCTTTTAATCCAGGCTATGCATCATGGTGGGGAGACATTTCCTTGTCTAAAATGTGTAATTTTGTCTTATCGCACAATGTTATTAAAAAAAACCCCAAAACAAATCTTCAAATCCTTCCTGGATCCGGATCACGCCCAAAATTTTATCAGTTCTTCGTTGGGCCAATACTCACAATCTGTGAAAATTTAGATGAAATACAGGCGTTCGTTTTTGAGATCCTGGTCACAGACAGACAGACAGACGCACACAACCAATCTCATAGCCTTTCCAATTGGTGGAGGTAAAAATAGGAGTCATAATAGTTTAAACTTTGACAAAATCGCTTTTAAGGCTCCCGGGGTACAGCGAACAAAGACATCACCAGTTATCCCAGTCTGATGATGACGACGATCTTAAACCCAATGCTAGTTAGTGAATTATTACTAGTAGGAGCATTGTGTTCTAAGGTTACACATCTGTGTTTAATCTTCCAGTGACGTCTCGAACGGCGTAAGCAGTATCGTACCAGCCAGCAGCGTCGCAGGATCCGTGTTATCTCTGACCAATAAGACGTCTTCACTCAGCCTCTGCTCCGGAGAGCAAACAGGAAGCGGATCAGAGCTCCAAAAGAATGGGGTCGTGCATTCTTAAGAGCGGCTGTAAACATACCCCACTCTCCCACACACACACACACACACACACACACACACCTGCATGCTTTTACATGCATGCACAAAACACTTGTTTTATTTTAGAAGAAGAAATGAGCAGTATCTGCCGTGATTATGAATTATTATTATTATTATTTCTTTTCCTTTTTGTTCTATGAATGAGCTTTTTGTTTTTGTTTTAAACGACTTCTCATCACCTGGAAACCAGGGCATCTGATTATCCGGTAACCTTTTTTTTCCCACCCTCTCGGCATTTATATATA
>JBCNYH010000011.1:22148348-22160206 GCA_039654325.1 Tandanus tandanus | reverse complement strand
GTGTGTGTGTGTCACATTGTCACACAACTGGTCTTTATGAAGCGCTTGCTTGTCCTGCAGCCTGTGGTTAAGTCTCAGTCAGCAGGGCCTCAGGTTTTAACAAGTTGACACTTTAGGACCTCTTACAGGAATAACATGTCACACAGGGATCGCAGCCTCTCGGGTGGCGGAGGGGGTAGATGTGAGAAAGAACAACACACTCTGTGCTGCTGTGTGTCACGCTTTGCTATCTCGCTCTCCGCGAAGTGTTAATTAGCTCCTTTTAATAATAACATAAACACACTCATTACCTTTTTCAGATATTATTCCGATATGAGTCATCGCTGGATGTTAAATATAAATATTTAGCCTCCCTACCATGTACATCTGTAGTTATATCTGTGTCTATCTTGGTTTGTTTCAATCAGTGGAATGTCTTGACTCAAGTCCCCCGTATCTGAAATTGATTCTTTTTTTTTTTTTTTTAGAGCTAATGGAGTTATCAAGGATCCACGCGGAGGGACCAGTTTGTCCAACACAGCTAGTGCAAACATGATGGTTTAGAATAGATAGGATATTTGGATGACTCACGCTCTCTTATGGCAGTAGCTTAAATAACTTGAGGGTGGATAATTGAATACAGCAAAATGAACATTTTTTGAGTTGCCTTCCTATGCTGTATGAGTAATGCATGTAATCAGTGAAGTGCGCATACCTGTTACCTTTCCTTACTCAACTTTATACCACAGTTCAATTCTCAAATCTGATTGGTCAGAAGGCGTCGAATTGTTTTCTAGAACAGTAACTTTGACAGTAGCATTTATATCAGTGCAGTCGTTCTAATAACTTCTTGTTTCTATATTAACCGCAAATTCACAGGTAATCCGTCTTGCTTTGTGGACATTTCATTATGTTAAATGTAACTATAAATAGATTTTTTTTTCTTTGAAGTATTTTTTCCGAATCGAGAAATTTTCATGTTGGGAAAATTATTTTTTGGAAAATAACCAACTTCTGGGTGGTAACGATACCTAACATTTTAAGCACGTGTTACACGGTCAACTTGCAGTCGCCTGTGCAACACTGCCTTAATTATCTGTCGTCTTGCATTGCAAGTCAGAAACTCGCAACTTGTTGCCAGGACTGGAGCTAGACCAGTCATGATAACTTCTTTTGTTATACTATCATGATTAACAATACTATTGTTATTTAACTTATTTTTTAAATAATTTTTAAAAAGAATTTAGATTGGCATTGAAAGGTAATCTGTTGTTTACCACCAATCCCCCCTTTATAAACGCTATACATCCCTAATGAGCAAACCTGTGGCAACGGTGGCAAGAAAAAAACTACTTCAGTCGACACAAGGAAGAAACCTTGAGAGGAACCACAATCAACGGGGAAACCCATCCTCATTTGGGTGAAACCAACCAGATAAAAATACAAACCATGTAGCAGAAACTTCACTATAGTTTAACATGAAGTCTAGTGGGTTATCTTAAAACTGTAATGGTAATTGTAGTCCTAAATCATTTTAGCAAAAGAGTTCGTATCACCAGCAGTGAAAAGTCATCTTCACAGTTTCTGAGTGTATATTTAGGTCCATGTGGATCATCATCAGCAGGAGCGAGGGCTTTTAAGATGAGAACCAGTAGTCAGGACAGATCACAGGATTCACAGAGCAAAAGGATCAGAATCACCACTATCTCAGAAGTAGCATGTGTAGCTCAACAAAGACAGTGAGAGAGAGAGAGAGAGAGAGAGAGAGCAAGAGGTTGTTAAGTTAAAGAAGAGACTTTATCAGGGACTCTGGCATGACTGACTATGATAGCATAAATAAAAAGAGAGAACCAGAAGGAAGACAGATATGAGGGCACCATGTGACATAAGGTAATCAGCCACTCTTATGTAAATAAGCACATATTAATTCTGCTAATTAATCGTGGAAAGGAAAATGAGTGTAATTATTAACATTAATCGGACGATGGGGTGATTAATTGACTATCATGACAGGCCTACCCGAAGTCACGTGAACTCATCCCTAGAGAAATGTTACACAGGGATTGATTTTTGTTGTGTGGAAAACTGTTGTTGCAAGTTGACCGTGTATCACCGGCTTTATATGAGGCTACTACAAAGCCTGAGTTTTGATGATTTTCCCATAACAGCTTAGACACCAAATACCTTTATATATCCATTCACACAATTTGTTTTGCTTCCTCTCTCTCTCTCTCTCTCTCTCTCTCTCTCTCTCTCTCTCTCTCTCTCTCTCTCTCTCTCTCTCTCTCTCTCTCTCCAGATCACCCCTCCCTCCCCACCTGACCACCTGACCTCTTGGTTGTGTGGGCATGAAGCATGAAATGTAGTTTTGTCAGGGCAATCAGAGGGGAGAATTCTAACCCAGGCAAACAGCAGCCTTCCAGGAGCCACGTCATTCCAGAACTCATTCAGAGGGAGTGAAAACGGAAAGTGTTTAACCATCTTTGCTGGAAACCTGGATGGTCGGGTGGAAAGAGGCACAGAGAGGTTATATAAACGCCAGCTGAACCATCCAAACAGGCTGAAAAGGATGAAGCAGGAAGCAGCTGATGTCGTCACTGGTAGTGATTTTTGAGCATGTGTGTGTATGCATGAACGTCTCCCTTTTTTTTCCTGTCACTTCCTGGGATAGAATGGAAGAGGAAGTGGAGTGACTGGGTGAAAAGATCATAACTTCCATGGGGGGCTTTTCATACACACATATTTAAAGCATAGGACGTGTGTGTGTGTGTGTGTGTGTGTGTGTGTGTGTGTTTGGGTGGGGTGGGGGGGTGGGCGTGGGGGGTTCCTCATCCCTCCTCTGGGTTAACACTAGAACACTGCCCTCTTGTGTTTGCTAATTGAACTGCATGCTTACTTGCAGGGTTTTCCAAAAAGGGTGCCCACAAATAATTATTTATAGATTATTGTAGCGTTATAATTTGAATGTATTGACTTTATTTAGTTTATAATACTGAAGCTATTTGTTTAAAAGACATACAGCATTGTAGTGAAGGTTGAAATAAATATGCTTTCTAAAGGAAAAGTGAATTGAGGTCAGGGTTGGGGTGAACCTGAGGGTGGTACAACTTATTTCAGTGCCACACCTGTGGTCACAAACAAGTAAACAAGCTTTATTCCTGCCTCTGCGTGTCAGTTTAAACCAGAGTGGGCAACACCTACAGCCTGCATTATGGTTTGGGCGAACCCATGGGGTGATATCCAGATACAGTTACTAATTTATCCACCAGAAGTTGTTGGTTTTTATTTGGCACCATTTTACAAACGTGGTAAAGCATACAGGGAAAAATGAAATGATAATGATATACTTATATGTATAATGAGTACTGTTTATCTTTACGCCTCTGCACCTGTATATACTGCAGTAATTTATAGTCGCACTGCCCGAACAGTTCTCAGTGATTGCTTTGTGAAACTCTCTCTTTTCTTTGCTTTTTTTTTTAATCTTTACACAAAAAGACATTGTGTGTTCAACTCCCAGTTTGTTTGTGGGGCCGGCTCAGTGGTGTAGTGGTTAGCACATCTGCCTCACAGCGAGAAGGTCCTGGGTTCAAGTCCCAAGTTTGCATGTTCTCCTCGTACCTGGTTTCCTCCAGGTACTCCGGTTTCCTCCCACAGTCCAAGGACATGCACATTAGGCTAACTGGGTGTTCCAAATTGCTCCTAGATGTGAATATGAATGAGTGAAGTGAGTTGGTTAGCAGGATAAAGTTATGTGTGGTTCTTAATGAAATTTCTACCAGAGGTGGAGCTTTGAACAAGGACGACTTCGTTAGATTTTGGAGATTGCGGATCAAATTCTGAATCTGGGAATTTTTTCAAAGGATTTTTCAACAAAATGAGATAGGACGATTTTTTTTTTGGAAGTGTGGTATTATAGCAGGCCCAGCAGGGGGCACTGTGTACATTCTGGTTGTTTTGTTGTTGTTAGTGTTGTTGTTGTTGTTTTTGGCTTGGCAGAGGCTTGCACTCTCTGAGAGCCCTTGTTTACATTTTAATCAGTGTTAATTGAATGCTACAGTGTTGTCAAGTTTCATACCAAATTGGGGTGGTTTTGAAACAAATTGGTTGGCTGGTAGAAAAAGCAAGTGTGCTGTAGGTGTTTCTGGTGTAGGTTAGGTATATTATAATGACTTGCGTAGGGGAAGAGGATTATATATTGCACAGGTGTCAAACTCAAGGCCCGCCAACTCATTTTATGTGGCCTGCAAGTGCTTTTAAAGTATTTGATTATCATACATTCCTTGCATCGACTGTTATCATGAAACCTAATTCATCATCCTTCCACTAGGTGGCGGCAGCCTATTTCAAGTAAACAGCTAGTCATTCATGAAAGCTTGTCGCTGTTATGCGTTGTCAGAAAATGTGAGTGAATAAAGGAAAAGTCATTTTGCCGTGCAGATTTCATGGCTGCCCCTTTAGCATAGATGCTCAGTGATTATTCGACCCTCGATCACCTTTAAATTTAGTGATGTGGCCCTCAGTGAAAATGAGTTTGACACCCCAGGCTTCAAAGGCCGCTACATCTTACACACTGTACCTTTTAAAAGGAAGGAATTTGCACAGTGTAAAAAAAGTCATCTTTGATTAAAATACAAAACAAAAATGTATAATTCTAAACATATACCTTATATGGACACAGAAGGAAAAAATCTGAGTGTTTACAAGTGTTCAACAGGAAGTCCTGTCTCGGATAAGAACCGGACAGGAGGAAGAAACATCAAAGAAGAAGTAGTGCAGGTTTGAAGGTTAGGTTGAAGAACAAAACAGTCATTTCCAGGTTAAATTATGTTTGAGTTTCAAAAGACAAAAGCCAGAAGAACAAACTGTAATGTGTGAAGGAGAGAGAATAATTCTCAGGTGCAAGAAAGCAGGACAGCTGCCTGAGCAGGACACCTGGGTAAAGTGTAATAAAGAAGGATAGAGCCAAGGATGAAACCTGAAAGGAAAAGAAACATGTCTAGAATCAGGAAGTGGTAAAGAGAGAGAGATGGAAGAAAGAGAAGTCGTCGGAGAATCCACTCACAGGAATAGAGCGGCTAAGATGGCGGCTTGTGAGCACGCCCGGAACGGGACCTCGGGGGTTCGTCCTGAAGTTTCCTCTCATCACAGGCCTGAGCGCAGGACCGGGAGCAGGAGGGTTGCTCAGGTTGTTGTTGACTTCCTGTTGGAAACCCCGGATGGGGTATCCGAAACCGAAGCGGGGTGGAGAAGACCCGGAGGGGAGGAGAGAAGATGGAGAGAATGGTGCAGGAGGAGGGGAGGGGTAGGAAGGTGCTGACACGCCGTCCTCGTCCTCGTCTGCGAAGTTGTCTGGGTTGTAAAGGTTGCCGAGGGATCGGGTCAAGCCGGGTTTAAAGCTGCAACAGGGATCGTTATGAACAGAGAGTGTAGCATGCAAGGGTCTCCATGACCTTAACCCCGCCCCAAAATTAACAGTTTATATAACTGATGGGTTTGCATGGGCGCACCTTTTCATGTTCCCTCCGGATGAAGGGCTTCGAGCCGGTGTCCTTGCTACAGCGCCGCCGGAGAAAAGAGGACGATCTTTGGAAGACTTTGAGGGAGGAATGGTGCCAGGTATCAGATGTAACCCACTAAAATAAAATTAAAACAATAATACTGCAACATTACAGGTTCTTCAATGCAAACCCTGTCTATCACTCCAATAATATTTACACCAGGGTATGAAATGGCGATATGGGCACAAGGTGCCACCTGTTTGCCGAACCGCTTAATCCTACTAGGGTCGCGGGGAGGCTGGAGCCTATCTCGGACAACACTGGCTGAAGGTGGGGTACACCCTAAATGGTTGGCCAGACGCATTGCAGGGCCAACACACACACACACACAATTATTCACACGCACACTCACACCAAGGGGCAATTCGGAACAGCCAATTAACTTAACGTGCATGTATTTGGACTGTGGGAGGAAACCGAAGTACCCGGAGACAACCCACGCAAGCACGGGGAGAACATGCAAACGCCACACAGAAACGCCCCGAGCCTGGAACTTAAACCCAGGACCTTCTTGCAGTGAGGTGGACGTGCTAAGCGCTACTCCTCTGTGCCGCCATTTCATATTTTAGCTTGGTTAGGTTAGGTTAGTGTAGCCTTAGTCGAGCTGCACGCGTAGCGGTCCAATCGTCACGATCCAACATACAGGCGCAAGCTCGGCGGTGTTTGCCGCCCCATTGTCTCCCTTCAGTGTGCCCATGAAGGCTGTCTGAGGTCGCCCGGGATGGCGAAAGAGTGCCAGGTGGCATGTGGGGAGCTTGTGTTACCGACATTACGAGCTTTAGCTTGAGATCAAATTAACTGGCAACAAAATAATTATGGGTGCCAATAATTCTCGGGTCGTACCTCAGAGTAGACGCAGACCTGACAGGACGTCGACACTTCAGCGCTCGGAGTCTGTCTCCCTGAGTTAAGCCCATATTATTGTCCATGAGATCATTCTGTGAAGAAAACAAAAAAGGAAACGGAGAAAATAAAAGAAATGTTTAAAAAAAAAATCACTGCAGCTTTTAAAAGGTTGGTGATTTCAGACGCCCCCTAAAACGCGGCACCTCTTCAGCGCTCTGGGCGTTTAGGCTGCTGCTGCTGCTGAGCGAAATGTCATCCAGTTTGGAGAGGAGATGGGCCAGGTCTCTGTCCGTGTACTGTCGCGGCCTCGGCTGCTTGGAGCGGTACAGATCCCCGTCCATCCACATGCTGTGCTGTTTTCTGTATGCAGAGAGAGAGAGAGAGAGAGAGAGAGAGAGAGAGAGAGGAGGAAACAATATATTCATGTCTCCATCGTTGTTTTTCAATATGCCACTTCCTTTTATCATATCCACTAGCCCACTCACTCTTCCAGAAAGTTCTGCTGGTGGCCGATCACCGAGCCGGGCCTGCAGATGCGGATCCAGGCGATTGCCTCTGCAGCTGTGAAGCGGTAATGCTTCATGAGGTAGCAGCCAATCAGGGTGCCCGTCCTGCCCAGGCCAGCTACACACACACACACACACACACAAACACACACAGTTTGTTTCCATAACTTCAGGGGACAATACATAGTCTTACACTCCACCACTACTTGCCTACCTCTACCTTAAAACATGTCTTCACCCTATAATTTAATCATTTACATTAAGGGGACTTGTGTTTCGTCCCCATAAGGAAGACAAGTCCCCATAATGGGACTGAGTATACAGATTTAAGTGAAGGTGGTGGCCAAGATATGACAGCATTGTGGAAGGCAGCCTCTCTCAGGGGCGGGTTCAAAGGCGGATCAGCACAGTTTAAAATGCCGGTGGTGCAGTAAAACATTTGTAAGCCCCCCATTCATAAGCACCGATAAGTTCAGGTTCTACTCTCCACTACTTAACCTGCAGGATTTTACTCGTGACTCTATTAATTATTTTTAAGTTCTTCCCCCAGTCACTCCCTCTGACCTTTGCAATGCACGGCGACGGCGCCCTCGGCCGTTTCGCAGATGTGCAGGAAGCGGCCGATGATGATGTCGCTCGGAGTGCCACCGTCCACGAAGAACAGGTCGTGATGTGCAAAGCCGGCATCTGAAAAGCGGTGTCCCTCGTACATCTTCCTGTTAAGCCGGACCACGTCGCTGACATCATGCTGGCGGAAGTAAGGAAAGTACGCTTCTGGGGCGTGGTGAGGGAATCCTGGGAGTTTCACGGACCCGAATATAATTGCAAAAGCAACATGGTTATAATATAGCAACTTACAAAGGCCTTGATTTTGCGATCAGAGTCAACACGTTGACCTTCTCACTCACCATTCTCGATTTTGCTCTTGGGATGCGGCCCACTGAAGGCCAGCAGCTTCCCAGGCACAATCCAGTTAAAGTCACCGTTTTCTACACGCTTATTAAAGAAAAAGAAGAGCAAGCCTTCATCAGCTGATCTCTAAACACCCTAAACAATCGTAGTGTCTGTTCACATAAACATATCAGGACAGTTTCAAAAGTTTCTCTTTCATGTGTACATACGAAAACACTCACCTCGTAGTGCTCGTACTCCTCAACGTCAAGTGTCTCAAAGTCGAAGAACCCGTGCTGAAGAGCCTTGAGAGAAGACCTTAAGAATTAACAAACTTTGAGCTGAATAAAATCCATTTCTTTCCATTTTGTGTATTATAAGAAAGAGCCCGGCGGCACGGTGGCGCAGTGGTTAGCACGTCTGCCTCACTGCAAGAAGGTCCTGGGTTCGATTCCCGGGCTCGGGGCGTTTCTGTGTGGAGTTTGCATGTTCTCCCTGCGCTTGCGAGGGTTTCCTCCAGGTACTCCGGTTTCCTCCCACAATCCAAAAACATGCACGTTAGGCTAATTAGCTGTTCCAAATTGCCCCTAGGTGTGAGTGTGATTGTGAATGGTTGTACGTTTGTTGGCCCTGCGATGGTCTGACGAGCTGTCCAGGGTGTACCCCGCTGAGATGGGCGCCAGCCTCCCCGCAACCCTAATTAGGACCTAATTAACCTAATTAGGATTAAGCGGCTTAGAAAATGAATGAATGAGAAAGAAGGTCTGGGTTCGAGACCTGGGCTCGGCGAGTGCATGTTCTCCCCATGCTTGCTTGGGGTTTTCTCCCACAGTACAAAAACATGCGCATTATTAGGCTAACCGGCTGTTCCAAATTGACCCTATGTGTGAGTGTGAGTGTGAACGGTTGTGTGTGTGTTTTCCCTGCAATGGTCTGGCGAGCTGTTTAGGATGTACCCTGCCTTCGCCCAGTGTCGGTTGGGATAGGAACCTACCTCCCCGGGACCTTATTAGGATTTGAATCGTTGACTCTTTGATTGATTCACTGATTCTTTCCAGTCTCTAGAGCAACATGTGGTTTGTCACATTAATGTAAAAGTAAAAAAAATTAAAATAAAACTATCCAAGAGATCCATCAACCAACATCCTGTCTCAGAGGATCGTTTCCTTCTGTCCTGGATCATATCAGGTCTACTTCCTGTGGCCGTGTTCGAAGGGAAGATAATAGGACTAAAGGATTAAGGTTAGAGCGCCGGCTGTGGAGCTTCTAGAAGTACCCAGTGGGCAAATGAATGAACACACTGACCTTACGGATTCCTTGTAAACAGTCTAAGATGGTGATATTATAGGTGCAGGTCCCAAAGCCCGCATCTCTGAAGGAAGGTCAAGACAGTCATGTATTAGTGATAACACAGGAAGTAGAGAAAAATAATAATGAACATGGCTGCAAGCAGCGATTTCTAGGGCACAAGAAAAGACACTAACGAAAGGTACGAGTGGTGATAAAAAGGAGTGATGAAGAGGAGGAGGAGGACTGGTGATAAAGAACAGGGAGATAAGCCATGAAGTCAAAATGTGGCGGAAGAATAATTAAAATAAATCAATTCATAAATAAACCAAGTAAAAACAATAGGGGGTCCAAGCAAATAACTATAATCAAGTGTAGTGATACCTGAAGGGCAGGTAGGACAGGTTAGTCCCTGATATCAGAGCTCGGTAGACTTCCTCTGGAGTTCTCTTTAGGTATATTACCTGCAGTGGGGGATAAAACGATACTGTCATCCATTAATATCAAATCGTGTTTATTAGTTTATCTGTAGAACAAAAGTGAGAAGATGTTGAGCGAGACCCACAGCGTAGGTGCCGATCAGGAAGGCGGCGTTGGCTCTCTTGTGCTGATCGTAGCCGGTGTAATGAATGATGCGCTTCCTGGACAGAGTGAAAGACTGGAAGGACACACAACAAATGCAGGTTTATTGCACTGAGATGACTCTTTTCTCAGAACAACACATCCCAGAGTCTTTTATTCCTTGTATACCACAGTAATTACACCTTTTTATGTACAACCAAATAAAAGTCCTATTTAATGCTGTAGAGGGGCCATAAGACAAGCTGGGGGTTTTGCTCAAAGTTAATATTAAACACTGTACATTACAACACTGCCTACATTTTTGGACTCTTTCCAAAAATTACCACCAAAACATCTCAGGAAAAAAAAGTTTCATAATATCAACTAGAGAGGCATTTATAGGGTGTAAGGTACCACCAAATTTGGTGAAGGGGTGGGGCCTGGGCCTGGAGAGAACCCATTACATTTTGGAGGCGATTCATGCATGGAATCATGTTAAAATAAATAAGTCCTGAAATCCCCAAAAATCCCTATCTTTAATTAACATGGGGCAAAATAGTCATCAGACACCCACTAGGGGGAGACATTTCATTATAATTATGCCAAGCTATAATAATCTATCAGTGCCTGTTGGAGGTACCTTGCACTCTGTAAGCACCGCTCAAGTTACCCATGTGCTTGTGTTCCAATATGTTCTATGTGGCCAAACTGGCAAAAAAAATACCCTCTCTTCTTTGAAGTATTTAAAAGATGGTGGCAATAATATATGATTTCCTATCAGTGTTCCGTAGTAACGGCATGTCTATCGGGGCTCGTTTCAAAGTTATAAGTGCTCGATCTCCAAAACTTTGTGACCTTGCACCGACCTTGACCTTTGACATATACATTCCAAAATAAAACAATTACTGGTAGTGTCCCCACCAAGTTTGGTGAAAATCTGTGCATGGGTGTGGTCAGGATTTTGTTCGCAGACTAACTGACAAACAAACTAACAAAAGCCAGCGTTTTGTGATGGAGCTAACAATTAGCATTAGGGTTAAAGCATGTCAAGCATCTGCTGTACAAGTCTCTGTGAAAGATCAGTTACTACAATAACACCCAGCCTGAATTCGTGTCAGCTGCTCTTAACGTAAAGAAAACGAAACAACACCCTTTGACTAATCAACGTTGTGCTGTGAGAGAAAATGTTTGATATTTTAAGAATCAGAAAGATGTACTCATTATGATGAATAGGGAGTTACTCTGCAATTGACCACTGGCTCGAAGCCAGATTCTCGTATTACGCTGGGCTGTGTAAATATTTCATCATGAGCGTAGCTGTGTGCGATTGTATATGTAGTGCTTAATGGTTTTACATTGTCTTTGTTTGTTTCGATCTCTCGAGTTCTTGTAACTTCGTCATGGATGGAAGCAAAGACCTTTTTGCACGTCAGTGTGATTGACGGGATTTGAAATTCCACATACAGTCACCGCAACAAAGAACCGAACTGTTAGCCAAACATTTCTACTCAATGACACGAACAGGATATGATGTAGAAAGACTGTTAGGAGAGGGTAATGAGTCGGGTACTGCAGTACTGCGCCTCTCCCTAAGCAGTTAATTTTTCCAGTGTATTAAGTTGTTAGCTGGTGAGAAAGAATTTATATTTTATCCACTGTATGCTTTGACCCCAACCTCTGACCATAACCGGATTTGTGTACATGACTCCACTGTTCCGTCTGTCAGCTCCAGACTAAAGAAACGCACTTATGTCTTTTAGTGCCTGCCAAAACCTCCTGAACCTCTCTGTCCGGTTCAGCTCTCATGGACAGTGTAAGGCGTTTGAAAAACACAGAGCGTAAGAGATGCCATCTAGACAGTCCAGGAATTGGTTCTCGAGGGGCAAAATGGTTGCAACTTCCTCTTGCCGTTTATTTTCGGGTGCAGCCGTTATTGTTTACATGAAGCTAAAAAAATGCTTATTTGCTTATTGACCTCAGCTATACCACTAATACCTAATAATTCTATGAAATAACATGAGTGGAAAATAGAGTAATCCTATTTTGTTATTGTACTTAGGTAATTGGATTATTTAAACTCACCATCATGTATTTTAGGACTCTTTGAACCTCGTAATACTCATTACAAATCTCTAATGTCAAATTTTTTAAATTATATTAGTTTGTTAAATTTGCTCGATAGTTACATTTTGCAAATTAGTTTTCTTAAAATATCTAGGTAGCTAGA